>JAMQGT020013199.1:0-102500 GCA_024447675.2 Pterophyllum scalare | reverse complement strand
TCTTACAAATAAAGCCTGTAAATACACAGTAGCTGCTGCTTATAAAAAAACAACTAATAGAAAACAGACTGTAGTTTTATGATCTACAGGTTTACCTCAGGGTATTATTTCTTTCATTTTCACTGGCAGGTTTTAAGTTTTATGATCTGCCGTCAAATTATATTTAACTGACTGATGCTGCTGCTAGTAAAGCTTTTTCTTTATCAATTTCTCTGCCAGTAGGCATCGCTTTTCCCTTCTCAGTCTTTTTTTCTGTCCCTCTGTCTGCCAATTGTAATGAAACACAATAAAATCCTCAGTGTAGGCCTCCCACACATTTATCTGCCATCAATCCCACTTTATGATGGCAGGCAAGCGTTACTAAACATCACGAGCCAAACCATTGCATTATGGCCTCAAAACAGCCAATTATCAAACCATTCAGTGCATTGTCCAAACCATTTCGTTTCTGGAGACAAACCACACATGCTGCAGCTTTTTAGTGAGCAGGAGGTGACCATGCATTCATCTACAATGGCTGCATCTATAAACAGCACTGACACAAGAAAACAGCAGACGAATAGCACACAGTTGCCAAGATCTGAGAGCTGTAAAATCTGATATTAAATGTGGCAGATTAAAGATTTTACTGCTTAAGTTTAGGAGAAAAGCATCTGGCTAGAGATAAGTGTTGCATTTACACCACTGGAATGTAAGCGCATGTCCCAGTGAGGATATTAAATACTCGTCTGAAATGATGAAGTCTGATGAATACAGAATATAGCTCCCTTAGGGGGATGTGGTTAATGTTCTTTCTTTATTTATTTTTTTGGTTTGTTGTCAGCTGTCTTCATCTGGGAAATGGACTTCCTGCAGGTGTAAATGCATCTGCAAAACTCTGTCTTAGTATTTTACTGAAGTCGTCCTGTTACCAAGAAAACATACTTCCTGCTCATTCTAAAAGATGCCCATAGGATTCCTGCTATTAAGGTAGCAAGCAAGCTATTGGCTAAATTGTTATCCTGCAAGGAAGTGGACTGTACTCACCCCCGTTTGGTTCTATTTTTTCTGCTGTATTTGCTCTACAAATACAAATGTGCTTTCCAATGGAGGAAAGTCAAACTCAATGGCTGAAAGGCCTGGAGAAAAAGTTGTTTTGTATTCTGGTAGGAACACTTTTATAGGTTAAACTTCTTCTAACTGTCGCCGAAGGCTTGACTGCGGCTATGGGGAATTCAATCAGATGTTTATATTGTACATGAAGCTTTTGTACGTATGCCCGGATTTGTCTGTTCATAGAGAGCTGCTAGAGGATTGCTTTAATTTTCAACTTGCCCTTTCATACCTTGACCAGTACAGCATCATTACCTGTGACTGGGAGGTAAGCTGTTCTCAGATGTTTTTTTAAGGGTTTCTGCCTCATCAGAAGTTGACAAAGCATTCAACTGCACCAAAGAAATGCTCTGCTTCTCCTGGTTTATAGATTGAAATGACAAGATAACAACTCAAACATACAGAGCAAACGCATACAGTTCTCAATGAGCCAGAGGCAAAGACATGCATTTGTTTGTTTTTAATTTATATATGTGTGGCAGGGTTTGGCCTGATTGTTTTATAAAGGTTTTTCCTGCATAGAGGCATTTATGGTTCCAGCCAGAGCCAAAGAAAACTCATCATGTTAATATAATTCTAAGCAGTTCTGCTATTTGGGTTTTACCCAAGCATAATGCAATTTTTGCTCATCAAATGGTCATAAAAAACAAGAAAATGCAGACTTCTGTCAAATAAAATAACACAGATTCATTGCCTTTACTGTAAATGGACCAATCATGCTTATCGGAAAATCTCTGTAGCGGGGGTGCATATGGCAGGAATGTGACCAAATTCTTCTGTAAGACAGCTCAAGTTTTTCTATACCTGTGGATATATGTGAATAACCATGTTACTCTTGTGTGTGTTTACTCTGTGTCACTTGTGTTATTATTTTTTTTTTTGTCGAGGTCTGGTCCTGTCTCGGGTTCATGTAGAGTTCCTGTATAATGGTTCTTTGCAAATCAGTCAACCAAGAAAATACAACATCATGACTGCACTTGGAGCCCAGTCTCATAGCATAAATCTTGCTCCACAATGTTGCATTTTTACAAACAAAGCTGTGAAATTGCGAGCCTGCTACACTGTTGGAATATACCTTTGCAATGTGCTGACCTGTGTGCAGGAATCAAACCTAAGCTTTGATCCTTGTCTAAACCCAACCACCACTCACCAACATTAAGGACTTGTTTTGTATTTATGGAAGTAAATTAACATATTGAGGCAGTTGGAATTAGACTGATTGAAGAAAATCATTATACAATAGGTATATTTCAATTCACTCTTGAAACACATTAAAACTAAAAAATTTTAAGCTTCTGCTTCTGCCTCCGTCTAAGTGATGACCCCACCTGAACCCTAAGACTTGTTCTCCCAAGTCTTGTCAATCAGGGAACAAAGGAAATAATCATGCTAACGGATTACACATCAAAATTTTTTCTATTTTTTTCCCCAAAAAATGGCCCTTTTGCCTTTCTCCAAAACCATCCATGATGGTGTAGACCTCAGGGGGTCAAACTGTAATGGTTTGCTGTGTGGCTGGCAGGTTGGAGACCCAAACACAGAAGTCGGGATGTGGGAATAAAACATAAAGCATTATTTTTTTTTCCAACAAGAAGTAACCAGTGCATGACACCTCATCCTTTAATCACCAATAAGGACCAGTGTTAGAGCTGTAGGTGGGGCTCAAGGTCAACGACAGTCAGACAGACAGTCAGGGACTCTTTCTGCTTCTTGAATCTGCATCTCTAGCTCAGCATCCTTCCCATCACCTCAAGCTCTGTTCTCTTTGCCAACCAGTAAATAGCAGACATTAAGATGAATATCAGTTAACTACATTTTTTAAGCTAATCTATTAGTAATTTAAAATAGAGTTTATCTATGGTTAAGAGTTAGGTCAAGGATATCTTATTATTATACAGTGGGTACGGAAAGTATTCAGTCCCCTTTAAAATTTTCACTCTTTGTTTCATTGCAGCCATTTGCTAAAATCAAAAAAGTTCATTTTATTTCTCATTAATGTACACTCAGCACTCCATCTTGATAGAAAAAAAACAGAAATGTAGAAATTTTTGCAAATTTATTAAAAAAGAAAAACTGAAATATCACATGGTCATTTGCTCAGTATTGAGTAGAAGCACCCTTTTGAGCTAGTACAACCATGAGTCTTCTTGGGAATGATGCAACAAGTTTTTCACACCTGGATATGCACATTCCCTCTTATTTTTTTTTATAAAACATGAATTCTGGCCCACAGCTTCCCCTGAGTGCAAATTGCTATATTTGCCTGAAAGACCCATGAGTGTGTTAAAAGAATCACTGACCTTTAATATGTAAACTGATGATGTCTGACTCCACTGTTGGCATTCAAAGTTTGGTGGCTGTGGCATGCAGTGGTCAGGAGGCTGCAAGCCGGTCAGCCACCAGAGCTGATAGAAGATAATTTTTAAAAAAAAACAACAGAATAACTTTTATGATTGTCTAAATAAATAAATCACTGTTTAGTCATTTTTGGAATTTTATTCACTATTATGATTAACCCTGTGAAATCTAAGTCGTCACTGGCCTCAACCATAGCCCTAACTGATTGTGTAATCCTAATTGTCAAGGTGGCCAAGTGGGTTGGACCCAAGGAGCAGAGACAGCAGTTCTTACAAACAATGTTTATTTTGTACACACATGAAAGGAGAACGGGGGGAAAACCAACACGAGTGCCTGAGAAGTGAGTCCGGCAAACATGGTGAATCTGTAGGGAAAGAGAGACAAAACAACATTAACCAGGGCTAACAAAAATAGAGAGGAAGTGCAGGTGAATGACAGATGGGTCTTACTAGCAGACTTGGAGAAGTGGGGCCTCAGGGGGGGTTTGTCGAGGCTAAAGCTGGCAGATCGTTTCCAGGTTGCAGTGGTGGAATGTGGGCAGGCAGGTGTTATCTGTGACAGAGGCTGGTGGGGACTGCAAAGGTGATTGGTTAAGAAACCTGTGACAGTAAGGGACAGTGATCCCAGTGACTGGGGCACGGTGAAGAGAAACGAGCTGAATAGACAGAAGTTTGATCCTACCATGGAGGTTGTACAATCAGTGAACCACTGTCTCTGCCACTCCTAAATACGCCAAACCCAGATTAGTTTAACCAGCTATAGGTGTGCTGCTTGGCGCGTAGCAACAGGCTCCACCTGAGGGCTGAGATGCGAGCTGCCTGTCCATTGAACCACCTGAAACGAAGCAGAAAACACACGACACAGCCCGCCTAGACCCTTGACAGCCCCCCACCCCCAAAATGGATGCCTCCTGGTGGCTGCCCAGGCTTCCCTGGATGGTCTTTGTAGAAGTCCACAGGGAGAGAGGGATCCAAAATGAAAGAGTGGGGAATCCAGGACCGCTCCTCCATGGTTTCCACAAGGAACTGGAAACCATGGTCCCATTGGACTGTGAACACTGGATCACTATCCATGAACCAGGCAGGAGGAGGGGGAATGACCAAAGGGCACAAAGGGCTGGAAGTCACAGGCCTGATTTGCAAGACATGGAAGGTCAGGTTTATCTTCATAGAGGGAGGCAGCTTGAGATGAATGGCAGACTTGTTAATGATCTTGTCAACTTTGAAAGGCCCTAGGAATCGATGTGTGAGTTTTTGAGTTGTGGCGTTTAGTGGGATGATGATAATGTGGAGCGGTGGTCCTCTTACGGTCTGCATTGGGGCGGTTCTGCTTCGCTGTCTGGAAGAGTGCCTCCTTAGTCTGTCGCTAAACAGCAACATAGATGATGATGTACTAATGGAATGGAGAGTTCTCCTTCCTGTGAGAGAAACAAAGGAGGCTGATAGCCCAGTGCAGCTTCAAATGGAGAAAGTCCAGCGGCAGATGAGGTGTGAGTGTTGTGTGCATATTCAGTCCATGGAAGGTGCGTGCTCCAGGTTTTCCCAAGTCTTAGCAGTCAGGGAACAAATAAAATAATTTTTCTAACTAACATTTGAAAAACTGTTAAAAGACCAATGGGCTGTAGTTTACCCACCCCTCCCGTAGAGGTCTGTGTGTCCCTCCATGGATATACCTCATCTGTTTATTTATCACCGACATACCACCAAACTGGTCATGCTGAACAATGCTACAGGCAGCATAACGTTCTCCAGGACTTTTCCCCCTTTCATGTCTGTCAAAATTCCTCCTCTCATCTGTGTAAAGCACGGTGCGCCACTGGTGTTGAGCACTAGTAGAGCATGTTGAACCCTCAGGTCACCCTCATGAAGTCTGTTTCTGCTTGTTTAAACCTGTAAAACCATTCCTGCTTTCGAGGTTGTCTCATTGTTGCCCCTCTAGTGCACCTGTTGTTAATTTTATTAACACCAAGGCAGCTGAAACTGATTAACAACCCCCTCTGCTACTTAACTGACCAGAGCAATATCCCAGAAGGTTAACTGACTTGATGCTGAACTCTGATTAATTTTTTTTAGCAGTGTACTTCTTGAATGATTCTCTTGAATACACACTGTAAATGGAACCTTTATGGACAGTTGTGGATTATGGTTTTACATAAGGCAATTACGCATTGCTTACGTGTTGCTCACACCACACACACACACACACACACACACACACAAATAAATAAAGAATAACACCATGCAGGCTAGGATGACAGCACAGAAAGGCTAGCTCCTTTCAGCAATGGTGAAAAAGAAAGAGTTTCTTGTGTTATCAATGGCAAGGGGAGGAGAAAGGTGCAAAGAAAATCAACTCAGGAAAGGACTGGATATAATCTATATCTAAATCACTGCAGAAAACAAACAAAATGACAGCTAATGAGCCATAAAGAAAACATGCTGGCTGGATGAAGGCGCAGTGAAAATGCTTTTTAGCTTAGTCATTAGGTGCAGTGTGTACTAAAGGAATTCCTCTCACTCTCTCTGACACACACACAAACACACACACACACACACACACACACACACACACACACACACACACACACGGATTGGATTCAACAAGGTGTAGTGATGGCCGCTTCACCTACAGGACAAAAATCAGGTCATGAGCAATTTTCTGTCCTGGCATCCACAACCCACAGTTAATCCACAATTTAAAAATAACCTTGGGTGTACTACAGTGCTATAACTACTAGTACAATGGTACTGGAACGGGACTTGCATCATTTTTACTGAATGGCTACACTCTGTGAAAAACTGGACAATCATCTTTTTTATTTGTAATAAAATCACAATTTATACATAACCTTTATAGGAAATTTGTTGTAATTCTGAAAATGTGTAAAAGCTCCAGCCTTCACCTTTGATGTGTAAAGGGTGTATATTAAGTGATAGTTCTTGGCCTTGTTAACACTTAGCAGAAGCAGTTTACCAGCCTGGATCCAAAGAACAGGATGTAACATTTATTAAGATGTCAAATGTGCAATTAGTATTGAATCTTTTGCCAGGACTTGCTGAACAGCCTGGCAGGTGTAGACAGGCTGCCGCACACAAACGCACAGCCATGAAATGGCTGTGTGGCAGGCAAAGCGGGACCCAAATGCAGGACTCGGAGGACAGGGAATAAACTTAAACTCAGCTGTATTTGCTGGAACTCACAGGGAGAAATATACTAAATACAAACAGGGATGGACTGGACTGGAGCCAGACTGAGTCTCTCCTCATCCTTTGCAAAAGCAACTCTAGAGCTTCCCACTGCAAAGACATGGGATAAACTTCAATGGCCAAGACAGTCACTTGATCCCAACGCAATAGAGCATGCTTTTCAGTTACTGAAGACAGAACTGAATGCAGAGAGACCCACAAACTAGCAGCAGCTGAAGGTGGTTCCAGTAAAGGCCTAGCAAAAGAGCTCCAGGGAGGATTTCCATTTATTTTAGCCTGCAGGCAGTCATTGACTGTAAAGGTTTTTCATCTGAGTTATCAAAAAACTAAATTATGTTCTGAAAATGGGGGATGGTGTATAAAAATGACTGTAATTTCTAAACAGTTATTGCAATACTTTTGTAAAACCCCACAAATTAAAGCTCAAAGTCTGCACTTCAGTCACATCTTAACCGCTTAATTTAAAATCCACTGCGGTGCTGCACAGAGGTCAAAGGAAGAAAACTGTGTCATTGTCCTAAAACTTGTAGGCCTAACTGTTTCCAGACTCACTTATGAATCATGTTGCTGCAAAGACAACCATCATCTGTTCATCAGTAAGGATGAGTAAAACAGTTCTAGAGGCAAACATACATGCCTGGGCAATAACCCCATTTCTCTCTGTCTTTTTCCACATGTTGGCTCAGTAATAAAGGTTATTTTTGTTGCATCTGTTTATGCTCCAGAATCCTTTTGACTTTTTTTAAAAATTCTAATTTAGCCCTTTGATTCATGCGGCGGTCTGGATCTTGATCCCCCCCACCCGCACCCCGCACCCCCCCTCACCCCCACTCCCACCCCCGAAAGTCTGACTTATCAGTATTTGCTCTTGCTCCGCTAGATTTCATTTTTGTCATGTCCTGGTCCATTTGTGCAGTGTTTTGTGTTTTGGTTCTTTCATTGTTAAACTTCTTCTATGTTCTGCTGTAGTTTGTTATAGTTGTAGTTTTTGTATTTCATTCCTGTTTCTCTTTATTTGTATCTCCCTCGTGTCTGTTTTCCAGTGTCTGTTTTGGCCCTCTGTGTGTGTGCTTCCCCATGTTTTGTATGTGTGTAAGTATGCGTGTGTCATGGTTGGTCACTTCCTGTTTTATTTTGACAGTCCCTGTGCTTTGTGTTCAGCTTTGCTTCCCTTCCCTCATCAGTCTTATGTGGGTCACCTGTTCTTCCCTGCTGTCTCCATGCTCCCTAATTACCTTGTGTGTATTTAAGCTCTCAGTTCTTCTCTGTTCTTCGTCATGTTGTTGTCCTTGTTACGTGCAAGCTTTGCGCCTCCCTGTTTCGAGTTTTCCTTTTGCTCTCTAAGTTTTTGTGTTTCCAGCTTTGCTCCTGCCTTAGAATTTGGAATTTTGTGCTTTGAAGTGTTTTGACTGTCTCACACATCCTGCATTTGGGTCCTACCCTGTCTGCTACACAGCCACAATGTGACAATTTTTTCCCTGTTATTCCCACTTTATTACATAAGTACAGAGTGGTTAAGGACACGAGTCACCCAGGTGGTTAAATGCTTGTTAAGCCTTGCAGAAACAATCAAACAACAGTGCCAACATGGTCAGATGAAATTAAAACATCAGACCCTCCGGAGAACCCTACGAAGATGCAAAACAACTCTCTGACTGTGTGTGGATGGCGTCAGTCTAGAGGAGATTCTAGAGTGACTGTAAAATAAAAATGGGCAGAATCATACATTTACAGAAACGCTATTCTTCCTTAAGCAAGCCGTGCTTTCATTTTTCTTTTGGTGTGGAGCAGGGCAATGACAGGCAGCAATTAATCACATGGATTCCAAGTAAGACCTGCGTGGCACTCTGCCAAACTAAGCAAATAGCAAAACAAGAACTAAGTATGTTGTGAATTATTTTTACGATGTATTTCTTAAATGTTAAATCACTTAATATAATTAAAATGTGAAAAATAAGGGATTATTTTTTTTATATGGCTAAATCGATATAACGTAAAAAGCAAAACAAAAACAACAACGCCCAACAATAAAGCAAGTCAAATGCTGCATTATGTTACAGGGATATATTTCAGAGTTAGTATGTTAACCAGGTAGTGCTAGCCTTTATGCCTGGTTAATAACACTTCTAAAAAAATGGGTAGTAAGTTATTGTAGTGCCTAGGATGCTCTTGGAGGAGAGAGAGAGGAGGATTTAGTGCTGGCAGAGCTGATCTAAGAACAGCTAGTTAATTGTAGTGTACCAAAATTGGCTGTTGTTCACCTCAAAGGTACTCACAGTCAATAGGAGTGAATAACAATAAATGCGAAAAAAAAGAAATATTTTCAGCTTCTAGACAAAAAAAAGCCTAAATTGTATTTTAGTTCTAGTGCTAATGAATTTACTTTCTCTTACCGTGAATTCAATGTTAACATTTATGTTAGGAAGTTACAGCTCTCCATACTTCTGGAGTATCTCCTGAGTATGTGAAACTGGAAATCCAGAGAACGGGGTTTCTCTGGTGCCTTTAAGCTTGAATGACAGGAAGTCAGGGAAAGGAAGAGCAGACATAATGATGGCTGAAACAATTGGAAAACAGCCATCGTAACCCCCACTGCATTGGTTCCAGAAAGAAACCACATTCATGAAAAAATAAATAAAATTTATTATCAACTCTAGAGACGGACTTTTGGTGGGTGAAAGAATGAAATTTAGTGCTGAATGTTTCTTATTGGTTGTTAATGCTTTGATTCAAATATTTTAATCTTTTTTTTTTAAAGCTAATAATGTCTGTAGCTTAAAATTGTTGCTAATTGGTTGCGGCAGATGACTGCCCCTCCCTGAGCCTGGTTCAGCCAGAGGATTCTTCGCCAAGTGCTGCTTATAGGCGGTTGTTTTGACTGTTGGGCTTTCTCTGCAATTATTGTCGGGTCTATACCTTACAATATAAAGCGCTTTGAGGCAACTGTTTGTTGTGATTTGGTGCTATATAAATAAAATTGAATTGTATAACTTTACAGCATCAATAATATATAATATCACTGATCCAAAACGTGCATATCTACTCATCTGAGTCCATTTTATATATCAAACAAACAGACCTACTGATCGTGCTTGCACATTTCAAAGTATAGCTAAAATCAGTCTCTTCCAAAGAACATTCCAGATGGTGCTGATAGAAGAATAGATGAAAAATAGTCCTCTTGCCAAAAAAAAAAAAAAACTAGGCAAGTTACAGTGTAAACAGTAAGATGATTGATGTTTTTTTTTGCCATGATTTGTCCATTTATCCATAAGTGTTTGGTCTAAAGTTAGAATAGTGGACTGGAAAGCTGGCCAGCTGTGATAGTTGGCTTTAATTTTTAAAACGTATTTAGTTAAAGAGTAGAAACGCTACAGCTACAGGCTGACTTCAAAGCAGATAGACGAACAGGGTCACAGCATCAACACATTCTAGGTGTTGACGCCGACCTTGTGACCCCCATATACCCTGAGAGGAAGCATGCAGCTCCCTCTGAACTCGCAGGAGGTGAAAACAACAAAGCTGTTGAGTTGATAATGAGAGCATGCTCATTAGTGTCATCCTTTTTTCCCTCCAGGTCAGTGTTCAAGGTTCTTTTCTGTATCACCTTACTCTGCTCTCTGAAACCGTGCATTTTTGTTGCCATTTTTGCCCAGACTGAGGACATTTTACTGGCACGATTGATTTTGTGAAATGATTTAACTGCTTACAAGTTGTGTAATAGGGCCAGTTGCAGTCCTAAAGTCTGGCTTTGTATGTAATTGCTCTTTTCTAAAACAATGTATCACATTAACGCACCTTTCTCCAGTTGACACAACAGACCCCAGCATCGCTTTCATGCATGGATGGCCTAAGAGGAATTCTTACCTTTTGATCCCCTTTTTGTCTTCCTGGACCTTTGACACATCCCATACTCTCTGTACAGCCTGTGTGTGTGTGTGTGTGTGTATCCACGCAGGATGAATCACCTTGTGTAGGGATGGATTTGGATCAGTGTCACCTAAAGTGCTTTGCTTATCTTCAATGAGTGGAATGTGGTTGCGCGTGCGATCAAGAAGTGAATTACCATGTGACTCCTTAAGCCAATCACCTGCCAAACTGCTGTATATAAATGACATTACCTCTATTTTGGCTCATATTCCGATGAAGGCCACAAGGCCAGTATTTGCTGACATGGCCGGAGTAAATTGGTGAAACTGAGATCTTCAAGGAGTGTTTTCCAAGTTTTACCTGTTCTACTTCTGGGCACTCACTAAAATGAAACAAATTCTCAGGTTGTTGAGAAAGGAAATTTTAATTTATCCCTTCCTGTCTGTCCTCAAGGGCCATGGCTACACAACATAATTTAACCTTGTACATTACACCCTTCCTGTCTGCATTTACCTCTACTGTTGATTGCCTGCTGTTTTGTCACTCTAAATTCCCATGTAATTCTCCACAGGCAACACCCTTTTCCTCTCTATTGTATATTCCTCCTGTTCTCAGCAAGCACTTTATGGCCTATTGCTTAATCGGACCCTTTGTATGAAAACATGACTTATGTAGTTAATGCCATTACGGAACAACGGAACAATTTTATAGTTCTGCTCCTCCTTATAGTTACAAGCAGGACTCTTTGCTTGCATTGTGTAGGTCTATAAACCCAGTTACTGCTATTGTTTGCTTAGTTGTAGTAAAACGATAAAACAGGAAAAATAATTATTTTCAAAGCATCAACAAAACTGCCAATCCAATAACACACTGTCTGCATGTGAAACAGACCTGTTCTATATCACGGTACAATTAAAATGGATTTGTGTTTGGGTGCGAATTAAGTGATCAGCACTGGTGAACAGAAGTTATTTTGAGCCAGCTCTTTTCAGTGAACAAAACCAAAGAAGTAAATAAGACAACTAGAGATATCATGCAAATGGGAGCAATAATGGTGTGTGGAGAAATAACGAAGCCACACATTATTCAGTTTCTGAAAGATACATGAAACGCAGGCGCAGGGTTGGATTGCCGTGGCCAGGGTCTCCTTCATTCAGACAAGCAAGCAGGTGAAAAGCAAACCAAGGAGAGAAATAAGTAAACTTCCACGAATAGCCACTTGAGGCTTATTCCAAACATGATCAGTCCCCTAGACCCAGGCGCTAACATGCCCAAATTCACTAGAGAAATGAAAAGTTAATGAAAGTTAAGTAACGTATGTTGAACGTGACGTGAAACAAATGAGAATGGAAAACGTAATATTTGCAGGGGGATGAGTATGAAAATTAAAAAAGAAAACAGGGATTTATAATGTTTTTTAAATTGCTGTATGTGTGATGATGTTCGTGCAAAGTTTCATTGAGACTGGCCCACCCATTAAGGAGGAGACAAGGTAGATACAGACATATATATAATACATCCAGATCATTATAGCAAGATTAAGTGTCACGTTGGAGGTGCTGCGGACTCAAAAGCAGAGGCAGAGGTATCGGTTTTAGTGCACAGTTTTATTTACAGTGATGGAAGGCAGCCGGGCAGGCGGGCTTGGGGAATGGAGGGGAAAAGGGACTCCGGTGATGGGGGAGGTGACTAGGGCCCCAGGGGAGATGTGGTGAGCAGGCCGAGAGGTGGGCTTTGGGGGAAGACTGGGCTGCGGTCTCCGGGAGGACTTCCACTCGAACAGGGAGGAATCTGGACACAAAGCAAGCACAGGTAAGTCACGACGGAGATAATAGGAGAGACTCACGGGATGATGGCCGAAACTAACTGGTTCTCAGTCAACGATCCAGCGACGGGTGGAAGCCTGCTGCCCGCTTAAGTAGAGCTGGACAACGAGATGATCCGAAACAGGTGAGAACAGCTGATCGAGGAGGGAGGAGACACCAGCCAAAACCGCGCCCACCAACACACAGCCACACACAAGGGGGAGGAACAGTAGTAGGAAAAAAGGACATCACTGCCAGGGACCATGACATTAAGGGTATTTCCCTGTAAATGACAGGTAGATGCACTCCTGTCTTATTCAGTGTTTAGTTTAGTTTCTGATTTTCATCAACATTTAATAGCACAGAGAATAACTGAAGCACATAGCTAACCAAGATAGCTGGCTAAGGCTAGACTTAGCTGATACCTTCCCACCTCTCTCAGTTTTTGGAAATTAATCTAACAGTTGTTGAGATAATTTACCCTACACCACCGTGCCATCCCTATGAAATGAGCTTCCAACATCTGAGGACCATGAATGCTGTACAGAATTGTACTGGCAAGCCAGCCCTGGATTTCAGTGTGGATCAAAAATCCCTAAAGCTATGCAGTGCGAATGAGTAAGCATGGCAGTTTTCTTTATGTAATGGTTATCTACAAATTGTCATGGCTGCTAAGCAGAAGTCCACAGTATTAATATTTTTTATTCGTTACATATTTGCTGATCCGTCTCTTATGAGCTTCCATGTCATGACTTCATTAGAGGATGTATTTAGAACTCATGTTGTGGCTTGGCTCACATCTCAGAAAAACAAAAGTCATAGTGCGAGCTGACAAATGTATTCCTTACGGAAGCATACTTTTTTCCTGTCAGCGTTGGTGCAACTTCTGCCATGGGCCATCTGCTGGAAAACTAACGGCTGAACATTACATGAAGCAACAGATCAGGGTTCTACTTTCTGTTATCAGCCTGCCAATAGTCTGCTTGTCTTTTCTTGTTTGGTTGTGACTCTGTTTTGAAGTATTACATTTGATAGTTGGGTAAACTGTAACCGAGTGACAGTTTGCAGGTGCAGTTCAAACCTTTTCCAACATAAACAGGGAAACAGTATTTTGAAATATCAGAAGTATATTTTTGATGCTTTTTTTGGCCCTCTCTTCTTTGCAGAACTGTTTTGATTCAGCCACATTGGACGCTTTTCAAGGATGAATGGCCTGTTTAAGGTCATGCCAAAGCATTTAAATCTGGACTCTGACTCGGCCACTCCAAAACCTTCATTTTGTTTTTTTTGAGACAGTCAGAGGTGGACTTACTGGTGCATTTCAGATCATTGTCCTGCTGCATAACCCAAGTATTTTTGAGCTTCAGAACATGAACTAATATCCGGACATTCTCTTACAGGATTTTCTGGTAGAGAGCAGAATTCATGGGGTCATCAATTACAGCAAGTCATCTAGGTCATGAAAGCAGCAAAGAAGCTCCAGGCCTTCACACTACCACCACCATGTTTGACTGTTGGTCTGATGTTCTTTTTTATGAAATGCTGTTAGTTTTATGCAGATGTAACAGGACTCAAACCTTCCAAAAAGTTCAACTTTTGTCTTGTCAGTCCACAGAATATTTTCCCAAAAGTTTTTGGAATCCTCAAGATGTGTTTTGGCAATGGATGGAGACACCGCAAGGGACATGGGAGGGAAAAAAAAGATGCACTTTTGTGAGATTGTGCAAAAGTTTACCAAGATCATTGATTTGAGGCCATGCATTTCCGTGTTAATCTCGATACAGTAGCAATCACCACACACACACACACACACACACACACACACACACACACACACACACACACACACACACACACACACACACACACACACACAGGACTGTCCTGTCTCCCTTCTCCTCTCAGCCACTCACCTTAGAAACAACCACAGTGATGGAGGACACACACCCGTGGGAGAGATTCATATTCATTTTGATCTTGGTCTAGACTATAAACTCAAAATAAAAGCTCAGGCTGTGTGTGGTTACGACCATTAGCCACTGAGTTATGAATTAATCCAAATAATCTTCCACTCCAGCCAATAGACCCAACCAGAGTTTTAATTCATCTGAAAGCCTGACTCTTAGCCTTGTAAACCATAATTAGAAAACTCAAAAACCTTTTTTATTTGTTATTGTCTATCGTCCATCTGATCTTTACTCAGAGTTCCTATCTTATTTCTCAGATTTTTATCTGATTTAGTGCACAGTTCAGATAAAATTATTATAGAGGGTGATTTTAACATCCATGTAGTTGCTGAAAATGACAGCTTCAACCACTGCATTTACTCTGTTATTAGACTCAACTGGCTTCTCTCAAAATGTAAACGATCCCATCCACCACTTCAATCACACTCTGGATCTTGTTCTGACATATGGCATAGAAACTGAAGATTTAACAGTATTCCAGGAAGATTTGTTAATAGCTTTTAAATTTACAATAATGAGTTGCACCACAGTAGGGAATAAATTTCATTACAGTAGCTGTCTTTCTGAAAGTGCTGTAACTAAGTGTAAGGATATAATTCCTTCACTGTTACCTTTAATACCATTAGACAAAACAATGCAGAACAGCTGGACCAGTTCTATTTACATTATAAATGTTTCCATCAGGTGTAGCATGCATTTTCATTACTATCCAGATGATACCCCATTTTATGTATCCATGAAGCCAGATGACATACACCATTTAGTTAAATTGAAGGTATGTCTTGTAGACACAAAGATCTGGATGACTTCTTATTTCCTGCTTCTAAATTCAGATAAAACTGAGGTTATTGTGCTCAGCCCTAAAAATCTTTGAAACATAGTGTCCATTGAGATCTGGATGGTATTACATTGGCCTCAGTAAACTCTCCTTTTTACAGGTTTCTTCCTGTTAAAAGGGAGTCTTTATTTTTCACTGTCGCCAAGTTCTTACTGATAGGGGGGTCGTCTGATTATTGGGGTTGTCTCTGTGTTATTGTATGGTTTTTACCTTACAATATAAAGTGTCTTGAGGTGACTGTTGTTGTGATTTGATGCTATATAAATTGAATTGAATTGAACTGAACTGAATACCACACACTTGTGATCCATTATGTCAACTAAGGTGCCTCCTATGTGGGACAAAAGCCTCAACAGAAAAGAAGCAACATCTGCATTGTATTAACGTTTTAGGGAACGGATGCAGCACTGATTTTCCTTTTTCACTTTGTGTCATCTGTGTAGTCAATTAGTACATTATTTCCCTTTCCGACCAACAGCTAATCTAAATTTCAATCTAATCATGCCTTTTATTAATGACATACACCCTTTGATTGCTTATAAGTCAACATGTGTTGGAGAAAAGATGGAAATGCAGGAGATGAAAGCAGATAAAGTTAAAAGTGGGGGTGACAAGTTATTTATTGACTGACATAAATTCCACATAAACAGGAATCAAAACCACTAACCACTGGGAGCTCGGAAAACAGAAGGAACAAACAGAGAACATAAAGGATCTGGCAAGGAAAGAGGTGCTTTATATCCTCCTGGCAATATATAGCATAAGATACTACATCTTAACATTAAAACAATATTTAACAAATACAATCTCATAGTGGAGCTTTTTGACTAAACTGCATTCTGCACACCTAAGAGTCACCTGAAGCTGGGGTTTATGTAACATAACATATGACACTAACAATAGCTCATGCATTGCATGACAGGAAGCAGTTTAGTCTTTGACACACACAAAAACATGTTATATTTAATACACTCGACAGATGTCTTTCCTTTGCATCCTTTTCTCACAGTGATGCGTGTACGGCCTCCACCATCTCCGGCAAATGGAGTGCCCCATATTTTTTTTGACATCATTGTTGGGCTGTGATTGAAGAAGCCGCCTCTTCTTTTTTCGATGTACTCTTCATCATCTGTGCTCATCACATCATTATCAATGGCCATCTTTCCAAGCTTTTGACCTCGACCACCCTGTGCCTGAGGAATAATATTTTTCAGCCAACAACAGCTTGAAGCCAAAATGCTACAGACTACAGCTTCTCTGGTGTCCCATAGACCGGGTGGTATGACCTGAACTTGATCCAGCTCTTTGTTGCAGCTAGGAGAAGGAGATGCAATATGACCATACAGATGGTGGTCCATTTTTTTGTCAACTCTACTCATGTTTATGTTGTACTCAGCCACAGCAACAGCATGTCTAGGAACAGAAACAGAGCGCTTTTCTTTCACTGACCATCTCATGCAGTTGTCCTGGCATACTCCCTTGGATATTGGAGGTCATTAGAACAGTGTTATTATCCTGCCTCTTCACTGCCGCAACCTCTGATGGTTGAATTGTCACCCATTTCAGATGCACCTCTTCCTTGTTTTGGTAGTTTTGTACCATCTGACATCTTTGGCCTCGCACAATGCAGGGATTCTGTTTTTCGTTTTTCATTTGCTTAAAACATATCCAGTACACTGACAGTGAAATACCTGTCAAAGTACAGGTGTGTTCCTATTGGAATAGACTGTACCATCTGATGAAGATCAATACCTTTTTTCCCAGCTTGTGGTCAGTGGAGATATTCTGGTCTTTGTAAACTTCAAAATCCAACACCAGACCATTGGGATTAGCAAGCACAAATGTTTTTAATCCTGTAAGATTTGGTTTCCCTGGCACAATCTGCTGAACAGGACACTGTCTTGTGAAGGGAATCATCTGCTCATTTACACAGACCTTCCATGGTCTTGGCACACTGAGGTACCCTTGCTGCAGGTCTCACCTTCCAGAGGGGATCATTCCTTTTCTCCTCACAGATATCAAGATTGTTTGTTACTTTGATGGATTGCCTAATCTCGAAGAACTTGTCTCGACACATTGAATTAGCTATAACTAACCCTTGTCTTTTGCCGCCCTGTACATTGGAATCCTAGGGTTATCCGAGACACGGCATGTAAATAGATATGCCAAAAAACGGTTTTCAGCTCCTCTTGAGTGGTTTTAAGGCATCTTTCAAAGGTGAGCACCTCCCTCTGATTTGTGTGGTCTGACATTTTTTTCAGAAATCTGGCCACCTATGTACTGTTTGAAGTCATTTGAAAGCCTTCAGTCTTGGTGGTTGTGGATAGCACCATCCTGGGTCCTATTCCAGGAAGCAGCAATTCTGAGTTTGTTAACCTTAATAGGAGAAATATTCTGTTCTAGAATGAGAGTTACAGTAACTTAAACTCTAAATCAGCCACTGGGGTCACAGTCTATATAAACTTAACCTGGCCCCTGGCAGGCTTTGTTCAACACACTCAGAGTTTCTCTCCGACTCCTCACCTCCTTCTGCACCTGAACAAGTTTACTGACACTCCATTTTCATTTCCTCATTCAAAGTGCATACAGGAGTGAATTCATTCACAGAAGTTAATGTTTTTACAAACACTGAAATCTCAGGTGTTACTTTATATATCAAACTTTTACATTGTCTATGATGATGACAGAATGGCCAAAGCTGACTAAAATGACTCTTGGCTCCTGTTTTTTTTTAGATAATTGTTATGGTTGGCACTGACATGCGTTCGTATTCCTCAGTCTACTGGATTAAAATGAAGACTCTGCTTTCCATTTACCCATTGTTATGGTGGATCGCAGTATTGGAGCTGATCAGCTGTTCTGGAAGCAAATCTGTTGATGAGTTGCTGATCTCAAAGTTAATTAACTCAGAGTTTATTTTTATAGTCAGAGTTTGTTGAACATGCTTCCTGGAATAGAGCGCTGCCAAGTTTTCTCCTTCACAATAGGTTTCAAACGGAACTGATGAATAAAGGAGATGTATAGTTTAATAGAGTTTTAGTAGATATATTATTATGTAAATCATTATGTAAATATTTTGAAAAATAACATTTACAATTCAACTAAAAAGGCTCATATGTCCCTTTCTAGACACTTTAATAACAATCAACTTCAGAGCCTTAGCTTACACTTTTCTTTTCCATAATGGACAGTGGGTGTGATCACTTTATCCCTGCCCAGACTCCTTGAAAGCTGATATGTCCTTCTCTGATGTTTCACCTTCCCGCTCTACTGTCTTACCCTCCTCCACGTCATCTCCTGACAACTCTAAGGTCTATTTATGCCCACCGTTTTCACCCTCGCAAGCAGCGCCGTATGACAAAAGTGACATTACAGCCATCGGCACAAGCTGCACTTTTGGTGTCTGCTGGTTGTACACCTCTCAATTTTTGTAACCTTGTGCCTTTTATTTTCAGCTACTGTATTTCCAAAATGGATGAGCTTGAGGCAAGACTGTGTGAGCAAGACCGCCTGTACAGGCATTAATATGACGCATGTATGCGGGAGTGCAGGAATTCCCCAATGGCACAGAACTCATGGAGAAGTTTTGTAACAGTGCTGGAGAAGACCGCAAATGGACAACAGTCTGACTTCCCTCCTACCATTGTGAGTAAAATCCTTTCTGCGAGACAGACACAGGTTAAAAATGGGAGTTTTTAACCTGTGTCCAACTGCTGACCACTGCAAAGGAGACTGAATAAAAGTTTTCTCTTGAAAGGGTTAAAATTACATTTCTGAAATCTCACTGAACCAAAGTAAAAACTCATATTGAAGAAACAAACTTTTAGAAACTGAAACATATAATGGATAATAGTATTGGCAAAAAAAAGATCAGAGGACAATAATGAATTGCTGGGTCAAGAGACTGACTGAACACAAGGAAAAGGTGAGGGCTATCAACAGCAGGTGAAAACTATTAAACAATTAATGTTGGTTAAAATAATAAGGGCCGAGCAGGCAACCACAGAGTAGGGAAAAGTAAAGTAAAACCACAGAAAACTGACCTTGAAAGTACAACAGGAAATGACCAAATGACACCTAGCAACGGGCATGAAGACAAACACTAAACAAGTCAGGGAGAAAGACACAAAGAAGGCAAAGACACACAAACAGAGACAAGAAACTGTCAACTAGAAGAACAGAATCAAAACAGAAACCAAAACCCAATAATATAAAACAAGAAGCCAAAACTTCAAAAACAACACAAAATCCTTGGACTACGACTCAAATATGAATATATTGAACTAATGTCCAAATGCTGGAAAAAAAGAGTTCAAACTTTAATGGTCTGTTTGAATTTAAAATGTGCAATCTGCACATTTTGTGGTCCAGGAAAACTCACCACGTGTGTCACCCATCTATGGCGTGCCTCGCTGTTTGTTGAATACAAGAAGCTAAAAAGTAAAAGTAAAAAAATAAAAACCTACAGTACTTGACATCATCCCGCATTACAAGACCATCAGCTGGTGCCCCGGCCATTTCTGCATTTCTTCCAGGAAACTTGCACTATTGGAATAATTCTTAAACTTCATTAGACATTAGTGTCAAACATGTATATTTGCTGATTGTTGATAATCCAAATATTGGTTTACTGACACCCCCCCCCAAAAAAAGTGACAAAAAAGTTTCAAAGTGACCATCCATGCTTTACTACTATTGCTGCTACTACTACAAATTATTTATAATAACAATAATAATAACAACAACAACAGCAACAGTAATAATAATTTTCTTTCTCACAATGCATTATCTTTGCTGCCTTCACCCATAAAACTACAAGCTCACTCATCGGCTCACCTCGGCCCTGTAAATGTTTCAATTGCCTTCCTATTTCCCCTTCCCTTTCTATTGAAGAGAGGCCTTTATTTATTCCAGGAGGACCACTTATTCTAGTGTTACCTGTTACCTTCCTACTCCCATATGGGAACTGCAGAGTTATCGGACTGGGCAATCTAACCCAACAACTCTGTAGCACTCTTGTACACTCTCTCTCTCACACGCATGCATGTGTGTCGCGCGCACACACACACACACACACACACACACACACACACACAAATCTCTCTCCGTCTCCTATCTGGCAGAGTGATCTAATGCAGCAGCTCTCCTGCCGTCTGGCTGCCATGACTGGTAAACTAAACCTGTGGCTTTGAATTACTCTCCTTTTTACTGCGTCCTCTTCCTCCACCTGTCTTTCCTCCCTTCCCCCTCTTTCCTACATCTTCTTCTCTATTTTGCTACAGGGTCCCACATGTTAATGTCAAGAAGCTGTGGTGTTGTAATTGCTCCCACATATATGTGCCTATAAGTAAATAAAAGTTTACTGCAATACTCAGGGGTACTTCTGGAGGGTGGAGGTTTATGGGTAGGTTTCAGGTGTAGAAACACACTTACTGCTGGTCTGTATTTGTTCCAATTATAGTCTTCGGATAACGAGCTGTGACTGGTGCCTGACTGATATGTCTGTGATATATCCCCACTCTGTGCCAGTCAAAGAGGCCCAAGCTGCAGACTGATTGTACCTCTGTGTAAATTTAATATGTGATTTAGTATGTGACTGGGTTATTAAGATAAACAGGTACAAAATCATCAATCAGTTCTCTGCAGATTAATATTTAATGAAATACTTGATCATAAACCATCAGATTCTCCTCTGTCTTAATTATAAAGCTGTAATATTAACAATTTTGTTAACTTACACACTCTGCAGTTTTGCTGGCTTTCTTTCCAGGCTTCAAATGATGCTAAATTTCACTTAATATTGTAGCTCCTTTCCACTCTTACTGACAAAAACACTTAAACCTCTCACACACACTCATCAGACTGCTTTGTCTGTAGCAGCTACGTTGCTTTCTGTCATATTACATGTTTAACCTCTTCATGCATTCCCGATAGTGTAGTTCATCTGCCTTTGTCAAATCAGCTGCTCTACTGATGATAAACATTGTAATAACTGTGATAGGTCAGACGCTGCCAATGCCACCCCTTTCTTGTGAGCATGCAGGGGAAATCCTAGATGAATTTGATAACCAGCATTCTGTTACTGCTTATCCTGATTGCCGATGTTACGGTAAGTGAACCCAGATAATGGAGAGATAGAGTATCCTGGGTATGTCGAACTTGTTTTGTAATACAGCCCTCTGAACTCTCTTAGACAAGGTTTCTTGTAATTTCTTTTAAGTGGTCTTCAGGAATAGTTTTCCAGGCTTCTTGAAGGGCATTCAAAGCCCTTCTTTGGATGTTCGCTACCTTTTGTTCTGTTCTCTGTCAACATGATTGCACACTGCTTTAATAGTCTTATGGTTCAGGCTCTGGGGAGGCCAGTCCATACGTACTAGTGTTCCATTGTGTGTTTTTCTATCCAGAAATGGTTTTAATGCACTGGCAGAGTGTTTGCGATCACTGGCATGCTGGAAACGAAAAAAAAATCAAACTTGCCAAAGAGACACTTTCCAGATGGTATTGCATGGCAGATCAAAATCTGACAGTACTTTTCTTTGTTCTTAACGCCATGAGATTTGACAAGTTCTGCAACACCAGCAGCTGAGATTCAGCCCCAAAGTATCACAGAGTCTGCACCAAACTTTAAATTTGGATTCATCACTCTCTAAGACCTGTTACCACTGATTTTGAGCAGAGCTCTTGTGCAATTTAATTTCTCCCTGATTCTCTTCCTTCTTCAGCAAACCTTAGATGGATCGAACTGAAGGGCTACATGCACCTCTCAGGTGCTGTGTCAAATCTTCACTGGACTTTCTTTTATTTCTTAGGGACAAGACTTTCAGATACTGCTCATCTGCTGTTGATAGCATTTTCTTTTGTCCACCATTTGACCAGTTTCCTCAGACTTTTTAAGGACGCGCTGCACATCATGCTGAGATATAAGTTTTCAGCTAATAGTTCTTTGGAAATCACTGTGTTGGTGCAAAAGTGTTATTTTATGCCTGTCACACTGTGTTATCTGTGCATACCCCCCCACACACACACACAGGAATGGAAGATTCCTGTGTGTGGGTCATATGAGTATTGATGTTTTTGTGTGGGTTGATACAAAAAACAACCAAACAAAAAAACTATATAGTCAAAAAATATTAATGAGTGACACTATGTGCTTGAACACAGTGTTCCAGCTTAGTCTTGGTGTGTGCCTTCTTGAATGTGGTCACTGCATGACAACAACATGCAAACAACAGCAGATGAATATATTCTCAGCCTTTGATGAGATAATGAGCGTGAGCAGGACAGTGTTTTTAGTCACAGATTAAATGTTGCTCGTGTAAGCGAGAGCATGTGTAGTTAAGTAAAAAGAAGAGCGGCTGAGATGCAGATAAAGGCAGTGTGTGTTGGAAGAGTGTAAACATGAGACCGAGCCAACTACTGAGCCAAGGAATTGAGAGGCCCCGGGGGAAAAGTCACAACCTTCTCACTGGGAAAACTTAAAACAGAGCAGCCTGGTTATATTGTGTATATGCATTTTATTTTCTTCGTCATTTTTCTTTTATTAATTCCTTTTGGTTCCTCTAATTAGAATAATATGTTTCTAAATTTAAACCATAACCCTGAAGCTTCTTTGAAGTCTTCATCATAATTGTTCTTCCTCTTGTTTCTTTGTGGCTTGTTAGACATTTACATGGCTCGCCTGAGTTTCCTCACTTTCTAATTTACAGTAGACCATTTTGTCTGCTTGTTTCATGTGAACGTAAACTAAGTAATGACCCTCAATACTGGGTAGAAATCTGATCCATACACCACTAAAATGCATTATTCACCTCCTTTCTTTCCCTTTCTCACCTGTTTTTTCTCCTCTTTTCATGATATTTTTTCCTTTTATACATTTCATACTCTCCTTTACCCCTTTCTCTTTGATCTATTGATTTTGTTTTTTGTACTTGCTTCATCCTAGCCTCTCTAACTGGCTTCTTCCGGCCATCTTCTTTATTTTCTCCTGCACATCACCTCCTCCTGTCCCATTCAGCTCCAGGCTAAGGATCACTGTCACATACATACACACAGAAGAATGCAGTAACAGGAGAAGAGGACTGGGGGCAAATAATCTGTAATCTGCTACAAAAAAAGGGGAGAAAAAAAGAGTGAGATTTCTCCTGTCTGTGGAAATCATGGCTGTGTTGCTCACTGTTTCTGTGCTGCCACTTATTGTTTGGAGAGACACACAATACTGCGTTTGAGGGAAGTCATAGAACTGGTTGTCCGAAGCGCACTCAGGCAGAGTGTTAGGTTAGCTTTGAATGTTGGGAGCCCAGTAAATTAGTGGATATTATAAGTAACACTAGTTCCTTTTAACCATGACTAACCAGTAACCATTAGTTTTTAGTATGAAATCGAACAGCATTTTAATTAACACATTATCTGCGGCAGCTTCTTACTTACTTACTTACTTACGCCCACTGACTTCAAATTCCACAGCAGCCCAACAGGCAAAGTCTATCCATCAAAAACAGTCTGTTTTAGCTCGTTAATTGTCTGCAGATGCTGACTGACGGGGAACATCTACCATATCTCTGTAAGTGCAAGATGCTTTCAACAGCACAGGAAGCGAAACACCTACACAAGCACGAAAATCAGGATGGGCAGATCACAGAACTCTTTCTCTTCTTGGCTGTTACAGTGTAAAGTTGCAAACAAACAGAAACCCATCTGGGCACATCTAACCCAAACACCCAGGCTATTTATAAAAACAGAAACAATGTTTGACAAGAGTTAATCTGGATGAAATTCACAGCAACATGATGATTCAATCACTAAAAGAGCTGAGTTTATTATAATGTCATTCACCCCTGTGCCATCTTTGGAATTGCTTTCTGAATGTCTATTGAAAAGAAAAAAAAGGGACGAAAAGCTTACAGGACTACGCAGTTTCTGTTTTTTTCCTTTACTTTGCTTCTCATGGGGTGTAAGAGGGCCATGCATCAAGTGTCACAAGTATATTTTTTGCCAAGCATCACGATTCATTAAATATGTTAACACCAGCAGTCAGGGATGAAGTCCAGCTCCACACAAAAGGAAAAGCTAAGGGAAGATGTAAATGTTGGCCAGCAACCTCCTCACAGATGTCACTGAGTTACTTTTAATATCAACTCATGCTTGAAATGATTGAATTATAACAGTTAGAGTTTGGTACCAAGACTCCAAGCTCTTCACTCCCTGTTAATATACATGCTGTAATGGCATAACAATGTAGGCAGATGAACGCAAGCATACATAACTTCTGCTCGCACACATGTGCATATGAGGTCGATAAATAGACGTTACTAAGAAGAAAAGGTGTTTTAGTCTGTGCTCAGGCAGCCGCTGTGTCTTAAACAAACTTGTCTGACTGGACAGGCGGAGCAAGAAGGAAGCTCTTCCCTTTTTGTTCATCTTTTGATGCTGCTTACTTGCAGATTAGCTTCAGCATGCAACATGTCTTTTCCTATTGTACAAGAAAAAAACACTCCTCTGACTGGTTTAGTTCATCTTTAATTTTGCACAATTGCAAAGTAACATGATATTTTTTTGCAAAAACTACTTAGAACTGAGCCATTGCCACCTTAAATATGCAAAAGTTATGAATTTGTGATTATTTATTTACAATCGCATGTATTCTTCAGGATATGAGGCGTAAACGTGTGATGTACCATATAATACTAACCAATATGTATTTGAGCTTTCAGTGCCATCATTTCTGTTTTAAGAAGAATTCAGATGCTCATTTTTCCTAAATAAGATTATTTATTTTTAAATGCTTAAAGAGTGGCTTAAACTGTTATACTTATTTCAACAGCTGTGGAGATTTTCCTTTCTTTATAAACAAGCAACATGAAATGTTGACCAAGTAAATTTTTATCCTAAAATTTTTGGTCTGATTGGTTACTGAGTTGAGTTACTGGCCAAATTTCAAATTCCAGCCAAATAAGTTATAACTAGTTTCTTACTCATTTAGTCTCTGGTTATTCCTGTTGGAGCCCCTCCCAGTATGCACTATAGGTGAAAGGCTGGGGAACACCTCTTGGCAGAATCTCAGTGTGCAGAAACCTCTGTTTAATAAGAATCAAATATGTCAAATGCTTGTGTTCAGTTTCATCAGACAACTGATACACACATAATATATACCCAGCCTGCCCACCACAGTAAATAGTTACATATTGGTCATCATAGAGATTTTCAGGATACAAATTAGCCTTTGAACTTTAGTTCACCCTTTGTATATGTGTGTCTGTGTGTGTGTGTTTGCATATTTTTTTGTATTAAATTAACCTTTATTTACTCAGGGAAGGTTTGTGTAGCACCCTGTTTTAAATTTGCACATACAAGATGACCAATATGACCTCACTCCAATTATAACTGGAGAAAGTTCAATAAGGGGAGATCATTAGGAAGAACTGAACATGATTTATTGATAAGGAATTTAATTAGCTATTTGGTGATTAGACTCCAAAGGCCCATCATAGCAGAACAGAATCCCAATGTAGATGGGAATTAGGACAGGACTCCCCAGAGTCTAGACGCTGGTGGTGGCAAAGACAAAGATGGAGGATCGAAAGGAGCTCTGAGAGACTTGGGTGGTGGAGATGGGGAGGAAGTGGGTTGCACGAATGAGTCTGAAAGGGAGACTGACAGATGAGCAGTGATAGTTAAAGCACGCTGAGTGGAGGCTGATTGGCTCAAAGAAGGTGGGCAGAAAGACGATTGGACTAGGAGCGATGATGTTAATGTAACCTTAGTTATGGCACATATTTATTTTTGGTCACATTTAATTTGTGTGGTTTAGGATATAAATTTGTGTTGCATATTAAGTTTTGAAATATTCATGATTTCACCTAATTTAGTTTATTATATAATTAATTATCATGTGCCTCATCTTATAATTTTATGTGTAAAATTTAAGTTAGTTATTATTGAACCTTGTAACAAATAATTTTGGTTCCTACCTTGTACTGTTTATGGTGGGACTGTTTTTGGTGCGACACGGGCCCTTTTTGTTCCTCGTGTGTGGTGTACGTCTGAGTGACGACGGAGTAAAGTTGAGTTCACACTGTCCTGCCGAGTTGGTGTCGATTATTAGAAGATTATATATACGTATGTATAGTTTAGGATTAATTGTAACCCGCCATACACCCACCGCCCGAGAAGGGGAGAGACCGGAGAACGCTACCTCGACCGGAAAACAGGGTTACATTAACATTGAGTCTGATAGCGTGGGAAAGTGGACACTGGAATAAAAGCCCTAAAATATGGTACTATCTGAGGTATGATACCTCTGTATCCCTCACAGATACGGACAATATCCCAACAAATGCGTACCGGATCTTTGACGGATATGTTTTTTAGATTTCTTCATAAACAGACAAGATTGGACCCTGAAAAATCCAAACTCTGAATGAAAATCCATTACATATCTGGATAATATCCGGATAACATCCATTTAAACATCTGTAACAGATCAGATCTTCCTGTATTCTCTCCGGAAACATTACAGATATGTGGCAGATCATAAATTTGGATCTGCCATGGATCATTCCAGAGCGTTCCGGATCTTTCCGGATACAGGCCCTTTTTGTCCAGTGGGAAGTGATATAAGAAAAACACCTAGGAAAGCAAGCAGATGAGTGACTACAGATCTTCCTTCCTTATTGAGCATACACCTAAGCTTCATTTCTATGAAGCAGTTGTAGTGCCTTGCTCACTGGAACTCTTGAGGATGGAAAAATGAGGGAGGTTTGGTCATGGGGCTGCAGCTGATGAGCAGCTGTAGATAAAAAGCTATCTGCTAACCTTCAGTGTCACACATTCACATACATGTAACTGGCCTTCTCTGCAGAGTGTTTGAACAAACAAACTAAAACTTTTCTGACAGAGTGTTAGCCAGCCTCATTTAGCCCACTTGTATCCAAATGGGGGATATGCTAACAAAGTTTATTCAAAAGCCATTTACATGGCCCATGCTCACTGCAGTATCACATTATAACTTTAACAAAGAGTGGTTTAAATTTTGCGTCTCTTTACATTTACTTTTGGTATCTTAGCTACGTACACAACTTCTACAAAAACTCTCATTAAAGCTAATCTTTGGACAACACAGTTATTTATTATTGATAAAAAAAAAAGTATAAAAGAAGTAAGTAGAGTATAAAAAGTACACTACAGGAAATAGTACGTATTATATAATATAAACATTTATGTGAAAATAATTTATTATTCATTTCGATCAGACATAAAAATGAAAATTTTATGGGGGAAATACAAGTTCCTTGGGAGGGAAACATTGTAACAGGGCTCCATAACTATCCTCCAACCTCTATTATATGACTCTATATGACAAAATAAAATTTTTATGGAGAAATGTCTTTGATATTAACAATATTAACAATATAGTATTTATATCCAAACAAAGTTTATTCCATTTCTCGATAAATACTAATATCCATGTCTGTGTGCACTGTGCATACAAGGCTTATATAGTGTCCTCGGCAACTCATGAAAACTCAGTGCTATTCAACAGGACCACCATTAAGAACAAAAAGAAGACAGAATGGGGTCTTTACCTTAAAATATAAAGCACGTTGAGGTGACTGTTTGTTGTGATTTGACACTATATAAATACAATTTCATTGAAACTGAATTTAATTGGATAATATGCGAAGTCCACTGCCTCTCTCTGCATGCACGTCAACTCTTTTGATGTGAATGAGAGATGTTATTTTAACTGTTAACTTCTGAAGATTTGCATTTATTTGGAGGATGGTTTTATTAGATTGCTTTATTTGTTAGTAGACCTTTCCCAATAAACTGAAGTGCTGATGTGACCAGGTCTAAAGATTAAATTACACCTTAAGTGTGTTCTTAAAAAGTAACCAAGGCAAATAATGAAGCAGTGATTAAATGCAAGCATGCAACTTATGTTTTCTACATAAGTACATTCACATTGATCTGGATGCTGCTGAGTAAAGCAGCATTGACAGCCAGAGAGTGCTGGACTCAGGGATGGTTTTAAATTGAATAAATGCATTTACTTTCACTGAATTATAGTGCACCGGTGCTTTGCTGTACAGAAACCCTCCTTGTGTTGTAGCATCTACCTTTTATATTTATCCCAATGTAACTGTTAATTCCAGAAAAAAAGTAACCTTAATAGAAGTAACTGTATATGTAATACTTTCTATAATTTACATCCAGATTTACTTGAGGGACCTATGAAGTGTTATTTACTCGTGTTACTCCTCTCCCTTTTACATTCCTTCTCTATGACGTTCTTTGCATTTCATTTCAACGGTAATTACACTCACCACAGTCTTACAGCTGTGCGTGACATAAGCTGTCCTTATATGCAAATCTGAGATGGGTTTAGGAATGCAGAATAAGCCAATAGGCTTCTTTCAGAGTCACCTGTAATTTGGAAGCTTGTTTGCGGTATTTTAGAAAAATTACCCAGAGGTAAGTTTCTTCTTTTTAATTAAATTCCTTTGTTTTAAATGTAATGATTAAATTGAAACATATCCATCCAAGAACACAAATTATGTAAAACAATATTAACTGAAACATTATTTGGAAAGACTTATCTTGAAACATAACTCAATAAAAGTTAGTTATAAAAATCACTGATGAAGTATGAAGTTGTGGGATAAGATAGAACATTCTTAACCTTCATGCCATCCTATTTAGATAGGTATAAAATACCAATATTGAGCTCTAATGTGGAATCTTTGTGTCTGGATACTAACATCTCTTATCCAGATAAATGTATCACAAATGTCAGAAATAAAAAAAATCAAAGACAAATTTAGGGTGCAGTGCTTGAAATTGACACCAAGCATTGTCATTTCTACTGTATGTATTGTTAGTTCCCCAGTGTTAGCACTACAACAGACTGCTGAACTGTCCAGGTCTGAGGTAGGGTCTAGGAATGCCAACCCCCCCCCCAAAAAAAACAAAAAACAATGGGCTTGTTTCTGTGTTTTCATAGTCACCTTAGCTATTTGCTGATCTATCAGTATCTATCAGTATTTATGACAGCTGATAAATGAAAATTTTAAAAGTAAAGATGAGGTGGGAGATGGGAGAAACACCCTTCAATATTAAATGTTGACAAGCGTTCCCTGAACAAGCTTACAGCCCTCATTCATGTGATTTCTACATAAACATGTTCTACCCCAGAAAAAAGGGATAGGTTGTCTGTGGAAGCTAAGCTATGACCCATAACTACATTTTAAAGTTAAGAGCTCTCTAGCAGCTGTGTAAATGATTGCATGTATAATGTACCCTGGTATTGTCGCCATGCTGCAACTTCCAGGGCTGAAAAGCCAGTAGAGAAGTTTCCAAAACTCTACTGGCCATTTGAGGTTGGAGGCCAAAAACTAAATAATTTCCCATACACTTCATGATAAAATATCCAACTTAACAGCATTAAAAAGCATGTTTATAGTCATTTACAAAAAAAAGGGTTTTGACCTTTGACATTCTGTGACGCTCTTCTGAGTACCTTAGTTGTGATTAGTTACTGTTTCCTTCCTTTCATTTCAAAGCAATCTGACCATTCTCCTCTGACCACTTCTATCAGCAAGACATTTTTATCCAGAGAGCTGCTGCTCACTGGATTTTTCTCTTTTTCAGATCATCCTCTGTAGAGCTGATGCTCCATTTGAACGTCAGCAAGTTGTCTTGTCCATGTCTGTATGGCCATCTGCACTGAGTTTCTGCCATGGGATTGGAAGATTAGACATCTTTGTTTCTGTGTTAATGTGCAGTTGACCAGGTGTACCTAACGAAGTGTTTGGGTTTTAAAAAATTTCCCACTCGCCCTGCAGGCAGTCTTTGTTTGTACTTCAAGCTCAGATCCTCTACCAGAGGCCCAAGAGCTTGAGGGTCCTGCACAGTATCTTAGCGGTTTCTAGGACTGCGCTCTTCTGGACAGAGATCTTGGGTGTCATTCCTGGAATCTGCTAGAACCCTCCCCCAGTTTGGGGGTCACTGCCCCAAGTGTTCGGATTACCATGGGGACACTGTTGCTTTCACCTTTCACATCCTCTCTAGCAGTTCTCTCAGCCCTTCTGGCTTATATCTCTTTGGTTTATCTCTTCAAACAGTTAGCCAAGGCTATGAGTCTTTGCTTGGAAGTTTCTAAGGCCTAGCTTATTTCAATATTCATACCTTTTAGTTTCATATCCTGCTTTCTGTTCAACAGTGTTGGCTAACTTCATCAGGTGATATTTAGTGAAATCACTGCCATCCAAACACTTCCATATCCCAGTGTCCACGATTCTCAGGGGTTTAGGAACTTTGCCAGCAGAGTTTAGGAAGTGGCTGGTATGCTGTTGTCTTTGGGTAGCACAACAGGACAAACAGAGTTAGAGCATGTGCTTCCCATGTGTAAAACGTTCTGGCTAAGCGGCCTCCTGAGCACCCTGCCAGTTATGCTTGTTGTACACATTCTACCAACTGGGAAACCTTGTACAGCCTTGTCGAGATTCCCACTCGACTGGCAGACGTGTGTCATATGGTGATTGTACAAGTCAATAAATCTAACAGATGTAAAGCAATCAATTTTTAAAGAGAAAGGAACCAACTAAATCCAAAAAAGAAAACAAAACAAAAAAAAACACAACTTAATTGTATACTTTGAATTTCCCCAGCTAACCCATGAAGGCATGACAAATTGGATTCTCACTAATAACTTTGATTTGCAATGTGCTGGTGACCACTGTGCACTAAACTGCAACCACAAGTTGCTTACCTCATTTTCTCTGCCTGTAGCTCCAAACTCCTCCATAAAGTGGTCTTAACCTACAGAGGTAGAGAGCTCGTGAGCGACACTGTCCTTGGCAGAGGTTCAAAAAGAACATTGCTACTGTCCAGTGCAGCTTCTTACTTTTACTTGATGGAGTAACAGAGTTACTTGTCACAGAAACTGTCTGTCAAGGTCCTGAAACCCTTATCAAAAATTCCTTATCAGGGAACCCCTTTACTTCCACTCATTTTGACTTGGCTTGGCCACCAATCTATATTCAATTCAATTCAATTTTATTTATATAGCGCCAAATCACAACAAACAGTCGCCTCAAGGCGCTTTGTATTGTGGATAAAGACCCTACAATAACACAGAGAAAACCCAACATTCAAAACGACCCCCTATGAGCAAGCACTTGGCGACGGTGGGAAGGAAAAACTCCCTTTTAACAGGAAGAAACCTCCAGCAGAACCAGGCTCAGGGAGGGGCAGTCATCTGCTGCGACCGGTTGGGGCTGAGTGGAGAGAGACAGGACAAAAGACATGCTGTGGAAGAGAGACAGAGATTAATAATAATGATTAAATACAGAGTGAAGTATAAACAAGTAAGTAAAGGTGAATGAGAAGAAACAGTGCATTATGGGACCCCCCTCAGCAGCCTAGGCCTATAGCAGCATAACTAAGGGGTGGTTCAGGGTCGTCTGATCCAGCCCTAACTATAAGCTTGATCATAAAGGAAAGTTTTAAGCCTAATTTTGAAAATAGAGAGGGTGTCTGTCTCCCGAATCCAAGCTGGGAGCTGGTTCCACAGATGAGGGGCCTGAAAGCTGAAGGCTCTGCCTCCCATTCTACTTTTAAGTATCCTAGGAACCACAAGTAAGCCAGCAGTCTGAGAACGAAGTGCTCTATTGGGGTGATACGGTACTATGAGGTCTTTGAGATAAGATGGGGCCTGATTATTCAAGACCTTGTATGTTAGGAGAAGGATTTTAAAGTCTACTCTAGATTTAACAGGGAGCCAATGAAGAGAAGCCAATATGGGTGAAATATGCTCTCTCGTTCTAGTCCCTGTCAGTACTCTAGCTGCAGCATTTTGGATCAGCTGAAGGCTTTTCAGGGAGTTTTTAGGACAGCCTGATAATAATGAATTACAGTAGTCCAGCCTAGAAGTAATAAATGCATGGATTAACTTTTCAGCATCAGTCTGAGAAAGGATGTTTCTAATTTTATAAATATTGCGCAGATGTAAAAAAGCCGTCCTACATACAGTGGTGTGAAAAAGTGTTTGCCCCCTTCCGCATTTCCTGTTTTTTTGCATGTTTGTCACACTTAAGTGTTTCGGAACATCAAACCAATTTAAACAATAGTCAAGGACAACACAAGTAAACACAAAATGCAATTTGTAAATGATATATCTCAATTACTTTCTTTCTCAATTGTTCCTGAATTTCTTTTTAAATATCTGTTTAATATGTGCATTGAAGGACATATCCTGGTCAAAAATGACTCCAAGATTTCTCACAGTGTTACTGGAGGCCAAAGTAATGCCATCCAGAGTAAGTATCTGGTTTGACACTGTGCTTCTAAGATTTGTGGGGCCGAGTACAAGAACTTCAGTTTTATCTGAATTTAGTAGCAGGAAATTAGAGGTCATCCAGGCCTTTATGTCTTTAAGACATTCCTGCAGTTTAACTAACTGATGTGTGTCATCTGGCTTCATGGATAGATAAAGCTGAGTATCATCTGCATAACAATGGAAATTGATGCAATGCTTTCTAATAATACTGCCTAAGGGAAGCATGTACAATGTAAATAAAATTGGACCTAGCACAGAACCCTGTGGGACTCCATAATTAACCTTAGTGTGTGAAGACGACTCCCCATTTACATGAACAAATTGGAGTCTATTTGATAAATATGATTCAAATCACTGCAGTGCAGTACCTTTAATACCTATGGCATGCTCTAATCTCTGTAATAAAATGTTATGATCAACAGTATCAAAAGCTGCACTGAGGTCCAACAGGACAAGCACAGAGACGAGTCCACTGTCAGAGGCTGTAAGAAGATCATTTGTAACCTTCACTAATGCTGTTTCTGTACTGTGATGAATTCTGAAACCTGACTGAAACTCTTCAAATAAACCGTTCCTCTGCAGATGATCAGTTAGCTGTTTTACAACTACTCTTTCAAGGATTTTGGAGAGAAAAGGAAGGTTGGAGATTGGCCTATAATTAGCTAAGACAGCTGGGTCAAGTGATGGCTTTTTAAGTAGCGGTTTAATTACTGCCACCTTGAAGGCCTGTGGTACATAGCCACCTAATAAAGACAGATTGATCATATTTAAGATTGAGGCATCAATAATTGGAAAGACGTCTTTGAACAGTCTAGTAGGAATGGGATCTAATAAACATGTTGATGGTTTGGAGGAAGTAACTATTGAAGTTAACTCCAAAAGATCAACTGGAGCCAAAGAGTCTAAACAAATACCAGCAGTGCTGAAAGCAGCCGAACATGAAGATAAATCTTGGAGATGGTTTTGAATAATTTTTCCTCTAATGTCTAAAATTTTATTTGTAAAGAAATTCATGAAGTCATTACTAGTTAAAGTGAAAGGAATACTCGGCTCTACAGAGCTCTGACTCTTTGTCAGCCTGGCTACAGTGCTGAAAAGAAACCTGGGGTTGTTCTTATTTTCTTCAATTAATGATGAATAGTAAGATGTCACCAATGCTGCCCTTAAGAACTGATTTCAGACCAAAGCCTAAATTTCATTGGTTGATAGGGGAGGATTGTAAGCCCTGTAGATCCAGAGATGTGTGGAACCACATTCCATTTATGACAGGCCCTACTCATAACCATCAATTATTGTGAATATCATGATATTGTTTATATTTTAAAAGTTTATATTGGAAATTTTAAGAAATCTTTTCTGGTCCACATTTTTGTGGACATCTGGTCCTATTTACATAAAGGGTGGCAAATTCAAAGTGCTTACTCAGTGACATCACAGTCAGTAAACAGAACTGTATCAACTTTGAAAATGAAACTAAAAAATGAAAGCTGTACCTAGAGTGAGGCTGTAGGAAGCCTTAAAGGAAAAGCTTTTTTCTCTTTGCACAGCTTGGTTGTACAGGTGTCCTTTTTACTAACTTCCATAAGGAAATCCTGCCATGTGCAATTATAACTAAAGAGAAGGATCCAAATACTGGAATACCCTGAACAGCTCTGGCACTCATAGCTGTCATGTGATCACTGACACTGATTGTGACACTGTACAATTACTCACAGCTTATGCTCCTTCAGGCTCCAACAGCATAAAATGTACCTAATACAATTAACTCCATAATCTGTGTCAAGTGTTAATCAGAGGCTTGTTGAACTTTGTTTTTAAAATGATAATTATCCTCACTGTGATGTTAGACTAATTAAGCATGCCTGCTCTGTGATGGCAGAAAGGGGCCCATTCAGGGTTAGTGTAGTTGTGGGTGGCCTCACATGTTTGCCTTAAGGTGCTTGATACACAACCAGCCTCATACACCCCACTTTGGAAAAGCTTGGGATAAATGTATGAGCAATCAAAACCACTCTTTGCAGGTGAAACTACTGCAGAACGGTTACAAAGAAACAGTGCAAAGTCACTTTGAGCTGTACTTTATGAAATTCTGTTCCTAGTATATTTATGCCTGCAGTGTGTTAATATCAAAGCATGTAAGTTAAAATGACTGCTGTTGCAGTATTTTTGTTCCATTTATTGGTACCTAGCTTTAAATATTTGCTTCCAAAGCATTAAGTTGTATCGTGCCAAAACCAGCACAGGTTGTTTTCAGCCTTCACTGGATACACATCTATTACCTTTCCACATAACGACAAACAATAAAACCACAGCAGGGCCAAATTGGATTCTCTGTCATTATTTTCCTTGAGCGCATGCACCATATTACCTTTTATAGTCCTTAACAGCATGCATCTTACAGGGAAGAATGGGGGGTGTATTCTTTGTAATCTGGACAACCTTACACACTAAGCATGAACTCTTTGCACTAGTCCCTTAAGACCACAATCAGAGACCTCATGCCCGTGTCAACACAAATACACTCTCTCAGTGTGAGGTCTGTGTTTAATGCATTCCACTTTGTGAAAGCCACAGGTTGTATGAAGATTAGCATATATACACACACACTTTGTGTCTGTAACCTAAAGCCATCGCTCTCTTCTTCCACTGTTTGTTTACATGTCTAGGAAGCAGTAGAAAACAGTGGCACAGTAACCCTCTTCACCTTCTTTTCAGCGCTCCTCGCTCCCTTTCCTCCTCAGCTCTTCTCTACATTCAGTGCTCTATTTCCTCACCACCTGCTTTCCATCCGTCAGCTGTCTTTCTTCCTTTTAACGTTCATACCCATTTTTTCCTTGCGCCCTTGTTCTTCCTCAGCTCCATCTTATCATTAACTCATTTCTCACTTTCAGCTCCTCATCCCCGTTCATTTTCATGTTGTGTTTTATCGGCCCGCACACATCTGTCTGGGTTAATTATGTGTGTGTGTGTGTGTTTATCGCCTATTTTGTTTAAATAAGCTTGCATGTGCAGCATTCATCCTTTTTTATAAATGCATTCATCAGCACTGATGTTTAATTTTCCATGAAACAAAGGGCGGTGTGTTACGCAGAATGCTGTGATGAAAACAGTACCATCAATTACCTGCTGTTGATATTTTCAACAGGAATGGTGTTTGCTATTGGTGGCTGGGATTGGTCAATGATGCCTATCACAGCAAACAAAAAGGGGCACACTGTGCTTATAGATCGACTTTCTTGGATGTCAGCATAAAGCACATGGAATTTATTGTGGAAACAAACAAATCAGGATTGTGTAATTTAGGAATTTGCTTGTGATCTTGTCAGGATTTAGCCTGTCAGGAAAGACTGAGTCTTCTTTTTTCATGTTGTTATCCCCAAATGGCATCGTGTTTCACCCTCTGCGTAACAACTTCACAATTAATATCTGGATTCCAGTCAGGTCAATACAAGTCATATTTATGTACGAGGAGTTTTAAACAATCCTAAAGGCAGACAAAACAAAAACAAAGAGCAAAAGACAAAATAAAAGCATGGACAGCAAGAAAAGCAGGCCAGACTGCAATTCCCACAGAAAGTAAATTTACGCTCCCTAAAGGGATTTCACTGTAAAACAAAACATGCATGAGGATGGGTGTGTTTTTAATGCTTAAGAGTTTAATGCATTATTTGGAGATAATTTATCTGAACTTCAGGAGTTGGACCACAACCCAAGCAGTATAACCCCTTCCTGTCATACATCTATAAATGCCAACTTGCACCACACACTTATTTGTTGTTGCCTCCCCTTTGTTTTTTTTCTCTGGTCGTCAACCTCTCTCAAAAGTATCAGGGGGATCTGCCGGCCCCAAGAGCCACTGGCGATACTCGATGAGGGGTTCCCCAAACCAAAGCCTCTGGCCTGATTTGTTCCATTATCAATAAACATTTGTTATTCACTTTTGGGGTTGATGTCCCTGCTATTGAAATAAGAGTTTGTATCCAAAAACAGAGCTGCAATTACCATCATTCTTTTTGTTTTTTCACAATTGACTTCCCCCCTCTCTTAACAATGATTAATTTACCAAAACCTTAATCTGTCCTATTAAATCTGTCATTCAAAGTAGCTACTTTCAGCTGCTCCCTTTCCACATGTCTGATTTGGGAAAGTTTTATGCCTGATGCCATTCCTGACGCAAACCCAAAGGGGGTTTGTGTCTCCAGCTGGAACTGAATCAGCAACTTTCATTTGCCAAAAAGTGTGTTCTGTTCAGGGTCATTATCTCATCTCATGCGTCATGTGGTTGCTAGTTTTAGACTGCATCCCATAAGTCCAATTATGACCACTTGCTTGTGCAGAGGTTAATACGTGTTTCAAGCCAGCCAGACTTCCTTGTGGAGCATCATCATTACTATATTTGCAGCAGGTTTTAGCAGTTTTCAGTTGAAGGTTGAGTCCATATTTTCCAAGCTTGAAGGATGCCCATTGCATGACGAGTGGAATGAGTAGCATGCCTGCCCCCCCCCCAACTTAAAATGCATCAGTTTTTTTTCTGACCAACTGCCCCACATACTTATTTTTCCTCTCTGCTTTCCCCTCCATTTCCACAAATAAAAAATCAAGTTAAAGGGTCACAATTTTAACACACTATAGCAGATCCAGCAAAATGCAACTTTCATGGTGTGATCTCAAATTAGCAGCACAACATTCTTGAGAAGATAGCCTTGAAGGGAAGTTTGGCCAAATTTTTATTTTTTTTATGGCCTGCACACTACCCACAAAGCAAAAAACAAAGCTGGGGAATGACTTGTTATAGCCTTTATATAAATGGACTAGTTTGTATGAAATGCTTTTCTACTCTAGCTGAGCACTCAAAGCACTTTATACAACACATTTGCATTTACCCATTCACACAAGTACTGCTTTTTATTTCAAAGTGCTTTCTACCCAATATTCACACACATTCATACTCTGACGGTTGCATCAGAGAGCAACTTGCCCAAGGATACTTTGGCAAGCAGACTGGAGCAGCAAGAAATCGAACCACCAACCTTCCAATTAGTAGATGACCTGCTCAACCGTCTGAGCCACAGCCACCCCGATGTGAATTAACACATGGCAAGTTGTAAATCCACTGATACAGAATGCAGGGTCACCATTCCTCCCATTCTCAGCCTTCATGCTTAGTCTTAGCCTGATACACTATATTGCCAAAAATATTCACTAACCCATCCAATTGAATTCCAGTGTTCCCATCACTTCCTTGGACACAAGAGTATCAAACCAGTGAATGATAGGATGCCACCTGTGCAACAAGTCCAGTCGTGAAATTTTCTTGCTAATAAATACTCCACATTCGGTGTTTAGTGGTATTATAACAAAGGGGTAGCGATTGGGAATGACAGCAACTCAGCCACAAAGTGGTAGGCTACATAAAATGGCAAAGTGGGGTCAGGCGCTGAGGCGCACAATGCGCAGAGGTTGCCAACTTTCTTCAAATTCAGTTGCTACAGATCTTTAATCCTTCAGATTAGCTCAAGAACAGTGTGTAGAGAGATTCACTGAATGGGTTTCCATCGCTGAGCAGCTGCATTCAAGTCTTACATCACAGAGCGCAATGCAAAGTGTCAGATGCTGTGGTGTAAAGCACGCCATCACTGGACTCTAGAGCAGTGGAGACATGTTCTCTGGGGGTGATGAACCACACTTCTCCATCTGGCAATCTGATGGCTGAATCTGGGATTGGTGGTTGCCAGTTAAATGGTACTTGTCTGACTGCATTGTGCCAAGTGTAAAGTTTGGTGGAGGGGGGATTATGGTGTGGGGTTGTTTTTCAGGAGTTGGGGTCAGCCCCTTAGTTTCAGTGAAAGGAACTCTACCAAGACATTTTGGACAATTTCATGATCCCAACTTTGTGGGAACAGTTTGGTGATGGCTCCTTCATGTTCCAACATGGCTGCGCACCAGTGCACAAAACAGGTCCTTAAAGACACGGATGAGCAAGTTTGGTGTGGAAGAACTTGACTGGCCTGCACAGAGTCCTGACCTCAACCTGATAGAACACATTTGGGATGAATTAGAGCGGAGACTGTGAGCCAGGCATTCTCATCCAACATCAGTGTCTGACCTCACAAATGTGCTTCTGGAAGAATGGTCAAAAATGACCATAAACACTCCTAAACCTTGTGGAAAGCCTTCCCAGAAAAGTTGAAGCTGTTATAGCTACAAAGGGTAAAAAAATGTTTCAGAAGAGATACTGCAAAACTTCTGTCTCCTTCAACCAAAGTGGATAATGTGTGAAGGTCAGATGAACATCTTTTAGAGCATAATAGAAAACAACATTTTTGAAAATATCTCAAGGTTCCCTTTCACTGTGTACCTCTTTCATCAAGTTCTCCTCCACTTTTATATAATTCCTCTTCAGTATGCCCTTCTTTCACTCAACCCTTTCTTCCTTTTTCCTCCTCTCTCCAGATTTTCCTTTTTCATCAGCCTCCCTTTTCTCAACCGATTCCTTTGCTTTTCTAATCGTCTGCCCCTACATCCTCGTCACTCCTCTAAATCGTCCCACTCTCCGTACATATTTGATGATTCCACCACGGTCCGGGATAATAATTACACGGTTTTCGTGTCACGTGGGCAGCCTGTGGGACTTGCAGGAGATGTGCGTTTCCACTATGCTGATTAAAAATTTACCGAGTGCTTTACTGTGATGATGCTGAACAAAAGGGACTTCTTGTGATGTATGACTAATGCTTAGTCATAGGAAAAGCACATGTACAGTGTAGTCATGATTTTGCTACAGCATTCTCGGTTCTGTTCTAAAAGCCTTAATATTGCTGTCATGCAATAACTTTTATTGGAATCACTTCAGAATCAAAGTACATAAAGATTTCTTGGAAACAGTGGGGAATAGGGCAATGTGTACATGCAGTCGTAACTCATTGATATTTCTATTTGTTTTGACTGGTCAGCTGAAGGTGGTGCTGCTTTCTTCCACTCACTGACCGCAGTCAGTCCAGAGATCCTAAGTTGGTGGATTAACAGCTTGGGAATCTGCCAGGGGCCCCAGACCCTCAAATGGCCCAGATTCACCAGCTGTCCATTGGTGTTAAAGAGTGATTACTTTAAAAAAAAATTTAATATTAGCTAAATATTTGTCTATATACTTGTTTAACTGCTCATTAACACAGCTAATCACATCAGCCAATCACATGGCAGCAAATGATTGCATACAGGCATGCAGACATGGACAAGATGAACTGCTGAATTTCGAACTGAGCATCAGAATGGGGAAGGGAAGAAAGGTAATTTAAGCGACTTTGAGCGTTGCATGGTTGTTGGTCCCAGACAGACTGATCTGAGTATTTCAGAAACTGCTGATCTGCAGGGATTTTCCCATGCAGCCATCTCTAGGGTTTATAGATGGTCCAAAAAAAGACAAAATATCCAGTGAGCAGCAGCTCTGTGGGCTAAAATGCCTTGTTGATGCCAGAGGTCAGGGGAGAATAGCCAGACGGTGTTGAGCTGATGGGAAGATCAACAGCCAAACAACCACTCATTGCAACCAAGGTATGCAGAAGAGGATCATGACATATCACAAAGCCCAGAACATCTCAAACTGGTTTCTTGAATAGCACAATGAGCTCTCCCTACACAAATGACCACCAGATCCAAAGGAGGACCTTGTATATGTATTTAATTGTACTAACAACCCATTAAAGAAGTCTGTTCTCTCTTCTTATTATTATTATTATTATTTCCTAAACAACCTTATATTATTGGTCTGGTACCATAGTTGATAGGGTAGACATGCACAAACTGCACCTATTCCCTAAAGACAAAATAGATTTAGTGTCAGCTAACGATTGTGTCAAGCTTAATTAGCTTGCTGGCTACAGCCAAAGATATTCTGGGGTTAAGGGTTTTTACTCTTCTCTGCTAAAATGGAGAACACAACAGGTGTAGCACCAGTTACTGGGTGGGGCAGGGCATTGTGAATGGTTGGATGAATTAAATTACAAACTAATAGTGCAGTCTACAGCCTATTTGGTTACAGTAAAAGGTCCTTTAGTCTCATTGCTGGCATGCAGGGGAACATCTTGCCGATTGAGGTCGAATGAGGTAGCTGGTGTGGACAGTGTGGGTTTAAAATTCAGCTTTTCACAATCTGATCAGCTTGCACCTGCTCTTAAAACTTCAACTTTTGTCAGCTATTTAGCACGAACAGCACAAGCATCACTCCACAACTTAGTTGAGGACAGCTTGACATTACTTTATTCAACAGGGAAAGCGCTGAAACCTGAAACACATAAGGTGAAACAAAGTTGCACAGCCATGGACAGATGCAGATATCAGGGATGAATAGTCATTCCTCTTTTACTACTTGAAGGCCTAAAGGATGCATGCCTAGTTGGTGTACTGTAGTGTTGTGTCTTTGTGGATGAGTCTGATCCTTTGCAAAAATGGTAAATGGACTATGTTGTAATATAACGCTTTTCTACTGTAGCTGAGCACTCAAAGCGCTTTACATAACACGTTTTGCACTGACCCATTAACACACACATTCATACAAGCACTGTTTTCTATTTCAAAGTGCTTTCTATCTAGTGTTCACTCACAGTTGTGTGGCTGGCCGAGGGTGGCATCAGAGAGCAACTTGGGGTTCAGTATCTTGCCAAAGGACACTTCAACATGCAGACTGGAGCAGCCAGGGATCAAACCACCAACCTTCCGAATAGTAGGTGACCTGCTCTACCTCCTGAGCCCCAACCACCCATGTTTCTGAGAAAAATAATGGCAGAGCTACAGATGTCTGCACAGAGTCTGTCTGATGACAGAATTTCCATCACCGAGAGCCCGTAGAAGACTTGCAGACATGGAAACTATGCTGATCTCTGCACATGCATAGCCTACAGCTCTTAAACACTGAAATTTCCAATATAATACTGATTAAGAAAAAGTGTTAGCTCAAGGTAAACTTGACAATGATATTAAAATTTTATACAGTATACTGTGTGAGTAAAAGTACGGTTGGAGCTACTTCACCTATCCGTGAAGCATCCAACACACAGTTTTTGTGCAGATGTTAATGCCAGAGGAGGTTTGGAACACTGCAGTATTGTCTTTTATGCACCATGTGCCTCGGTACTTGGTGACCATGCTCTTTAACTTTTACTGGGTCTGCCACTTCATGGCTGAGTTGCTGTGGTTTCTAAAAGCTTCCACTTTAGGAACTTAAGGAAATATCAAGCAGGGAAGAACTGACTTGTTGCAGCATTGGCATCCTTCACTCAATTTGGTACTAGGCTCAAATTCATTGAGCTCTGCAGAACAACCCATTCTTTCACAAATGTTAGGCAGACTGCATGGCTGTGCTTGCCTTTATACACCTGTAGCAATGGGACTGAAAACACCTGAATTCAAAGATTAAGAGGTGTGACCCAGTACTCTTTTCATCAATGATTCTGTAATTTACAACAATTTTTAATTAGCCTCTCCATCCTGTATACAGTACAGAGGGTTTGGTGAAGATTCGCCAGAACATTTGAATTAGTTTGGAGTTTGGTTTTTTTTGTTAAATATAATTCATAATTTGTCTCCATTTGACTTACAAGTTTTAGTCTTTGAAGAATCTGACAAATAAAAGCCGGCACTACATACATACCGAAAGAGCGCAGTAGTCACACGCACACACAGACACACACGGTTCTAATTCGGTGTCCTAATTCATGTCAGCAGGCTCGCTTCGCTGACAGACAGTGGCCGCATGCATGCATGCTGGTCTTTACTCTTTGCTGCTACATGCGCCAAGAGCCATCTGTCCTGTAACAGAAAGAGCGGCATAGATTATGTTGTCCAAAGAGAGAGAGAGACAGAGAGAGAGAGAGAGGGAGAGAGAGAGAGAGAGAGAGAGAGAGAGAGAGAGAGAGAGAGAGAGAGAGAATTACGCACACCCTGATCTTGTCCACACAGAACTAGTGTGGCGCACAGACAGGCGGCAGCCCTCACAAAGTGAGAAGTTTTCGCCAAAGGATTCTGTATAAAAAATTAATCACCTTCATGTCGACTCTGTTGGATACTAACCCGCCGATGCTATGGTTACCTTTATTACGGTAGGAACACTCTTGATTGTATTTAATTGGGTGCTCAGTGGAGAATTTCTGTCGGTGCAAAACTCTTCGGTTCATTTGACACTAAAAAAGTGACAGTGAATAAGTCAAAGTGTGCTTTATGTTCAACATGCTTTAAACGAAGATAAAAGACTCAAATGGTTTCTTGCTAAGTGTATTAAATCCTGAGGTAAATGGCTCTGAAGTTGCTGGATTTACAACTTTCACAAATGGCTTTAAAAAGTTTCAGAAAGGCTCAGTTTGGCAGAGAATCGCGTCTAAATATGTGCTGGAGATTAAATATTTGCTTATTTTTTTAAATAATGAGTTGCATGTTGTGATCTCAGACTTACTTCACCTTCTAACTTTGAGCTTTGCTCAGTAAAACCAAGAAAAATGGAAGACAAAACGCACCTCCAGGCAAACCAGATTGGATAAACTCTCTTCTAGCTGCGTTTGGAACAGGTAGGCTTTAAGGTATTTCCAAGGCTGGTTTGCACACAGAAATGCCAGGGAGTCCTATTCAGTCACACTCGGAAGTTTTGCCTGTTGGAAGCGGCGGATTTGGCTGAATGCGCACGGGGACGATGTGCCTCTGGATTACCCACGCGCTAATTATTGCTCAGCTTGCGGCTAGTGGGTGTGAAAGTTGATATGTCACAGATGACTCCTAAAACAAAGGCGGACTATGTGCCCTGCTTTCCGTCTATGCTTGCCGCTTGTTCCGTGTGTATGCGTGCATATTGTACGTATGTAAACCTGTTAGACTTAAACTAGTGAGTGGTCTCCGTGCGCAAAGTTACTCTTAAAATCTTCTTACGCACGGAACTTTTCGCAAAATAGTATAAATAATTATTGTGTAAAGAGTGTGCATGCCAGTAACAATCAAAACGGATTAAAATTGAATGTGAAAATCTATGAAGAAAAAAATATTTGCAGAATTGGGGTTGGAGTAAGTGCACATGTGGGCAAAGCGATAACCTTGTCTTTTTTAACCAAACCGCATCAGACACAAGATTCCAGTGTTGGCAGTTCTTACACGAATTAGCCCAATAATCCCGAACTCCCAGAAATACTGAACGGAAGCTCTGCGTGACGGCCTGATGAGGCGCATGTATTATAAGACCTGTGGTCTGGGCAGCTTTGCGTAATGGCGCGCATCAGTGGGCGTCTTCAGCCTTTGGTAGACTCGTCCCTGCTGCCTCTTGTCCACTTTGCAGTGTATGTGCGTGCGTTGAAGTGTGCGTGCACGCGAAGAGGCCTCTGGAGCAGCTGTTGCGGTGGCGGATTTGAGGCTTTCCTGACATGCAGACACGCAGCAGGACAGGCAAATTAGGACGCATGGAAGGTAACCGTCTTTATGGGCACTTGAGTCAATAATAGTCTCCCAGGCATCCCGAGAGAACCTACTATTCCAGCTGTGAGCTGTTGCGTGCGTGCATGCCATGCAGCTTTTAGTGCAGCTGCAGTTTAACAGCGTTCATTTTGTGCTTAACTACAGGAGGAATGGGGAAAAATAAAAGAGTGAGGGCTGTGAACAGATTACAGGCGGTGCTCACTAAAAGAACATGAAGTACAGAAAATATGGTCAAAAACGATAACTGCACCATGGATCGTTCCCATTTGTTGTTGCTGTTTATCCATCTCCTGTCCTCTATGTTTCTTGCATAGGTTTTGTTCTTTTCATTTCCTATCACAGTTTTTTTTAATTTACCCAGATGACCGAAATCAACAGCATATAAAAGTTTGGGAAGTTTGAACTAAATGTTGCTGGTTTAAATTCCGAGACAAACTTGAGAAAAACATGCCGAGACACTAATAATGCGTAACTATCAAAAGGACTGCTGCCAACAACTCAAGATCAGCTTGATGTGAGCTTATTTCAACAGAAATAAACGTAATGAGGAATAAAATCAGCCTTAACGCTTGTGCAGAGTAAAAATGAGAGTAGTTGTGCCAAAGAAAATTTGAGGTGTTAAAATGTGCGACTGTAAACTTGTACAAAAAAAGGTGCTTTGTTTATTTGTTTATACCCCCTGGCCAGATAGAAGCATAAATAAAGAAACAGATGCAAACATGTGATGCAGGCTTCACTCATCCTGTTTAACTGGTCTCTTGTCGACTGATGGAGTTGGATCAGAGCATCAGCCAGGAAAAGGCAGCCTGGGTGGATCACCAGTGTTATCTCATCGCAGATGTTTTGTGACACTTCCAGAGGGACTGACTAGAAGTTGTAGTGTCCTTGAACTCCCTTCCCCTTCTGGAAATATGTTCCCTCAACATGTGACCTCTCCTCGTGCTGCAACATTACGTGTAATTCGGTTTACAACTGGCATTTCCACATTTTCAGAAACTGTACAATTAAATCTCCCCAAAATGGCAAATTAGTTTGATTAGATCACAGAAAACATGGCAATTTGACAGTTGAATGAGGAATGAATCACTAATGAGTAAAGAAGCAAAAAAGAAAGAAAAAAAATATTTATTTTTTAAAGTGCCACATCTGTTTAACAACTTTGACCATGAAGAAACATAAAATTATCTTTTAAACTCAAACAAGTTTTATATCAGTGTTGGGAATTTTTTGAAGTGGGACAAACCTACTGCAGGGAACCAACTGTGGCAACCGCAAAGCTACAAAAGGCTCCATAAGTCCCAATGTCAGCTTGTTGTGGTTGTAACTAATTACAAATTCATTTAGAATTATGTGCAAATAACTACACACAAAGCCCTGCACTATTAACATGTTTTGGGACAGAAAGCTGTTTAAAAAAAAGTCCACATTGTGCTCATAGGATAGATTTTCCTGAATAAAACTGATTTTAATTCAATTACTGTTAACAAACACTGATGAGATATTCTTACAAAACAGGCTGTCTGCTCATGCTGAGCTTAATGGCATCTTGGAGGCAGCAGACACAAAGATACACAATACACAAAGAACGACCAGTTGTGCTCAGCAGGGGAACAGCACTAAAAGTACTCATTACATCCATCATGTCTATTTTCACAATCATATTAGATCACATAAGGCTTGTACTAGAATTAGGTGCTCTGGCTGTCAGCACGGAAGCTGCACCCTTTTGATGTTCGAAGAGCAGCCAACAGTTCATAAGCTGTGAGCCCCGCTAGTGAAGCATAAAGCCATGGTAGGTGGGCCATGGACTACCAAGGAAAAGCTTGGAAGCAGCAGGTTACTGCTCCTACAGGTACCAGAATACACCACTTTTCTCATATCTATGGTTGGAAAAAGTTTTCCAAAGGGCCAACACAAGAACTGATAATTGCCAATATATTCATAAAAGTATTTGTGTGTGCAGCACAACCTCCCACACTCATCAGAGTGGAAAGCATGTGGCGGTGCCTGTCAAAAACTAGCAAAAGCTGGCTAGCTTGCCTGGCACGGTACAGCTTCCTAGCTTAGAAATGTATAGGATAAAAGAATGGAGACTTCCACACTGGCACTTTGTTCTGCAGTACATTACATCGATCAGACAGCAGCAGGTCTTCGCGACATACTCTTTGTCAGTGTCTGTGATTGCCTCAAAATTCTTGCTCAGCACAACCAACAGGAAAATGGCGCTGCCTTATGGTGCTGTTCAGCAACTACATGAAACTGCGAACTGAAATGAATGAAAAACATTAAGCAAGGCAGCGCGGTGGTGCATTGGTTAGCACTGTTGCCTCACATCAAGAAGGTCCTGGGCTTGAATCCACCTTCTGGCCCGGGCCTTTCTGTGTGGAGTTTGCATGTTCTCCCCGTGTCTGCATGGGTTTCCTCCCACAATCCAAAGACATGGAGTTACTCGGGTTAGGTTAATTGGTCACTCTAAATTGCACATGAGTGTGAATGGATTGGCGACCTGTCCAGGGTGTACCCTGCCTCTCACCCTTTGGCAGCTGGGATAGGCTCCAGCCCCCTGGCAGCCCTGAACTGGATAAGCAGAAGAAGATGGATGGCTGGCTCAGTAACTGTTGCGTTCCTAGAGGTCCACTTGTCACGCAACATCTCCAAAAGCCCTCGACCATGTTTCTGCTGTTTGAGATGGGAAAGGGTTTTTGTAATTAAAGTCAAGTGGACCTCAAGTACTTTTCTAAAGAAGAAGAAAACAGAAGATTTGTGTTAAATGTGGTGTTTCTAAGATTTTTGGGGTGAACCACCCAAATGTGGTGTGGGTCCTTTTGCAGCAGATCAATTAACATGCCTGTTCTGACATCATCTTGCAAGCTGTCTGGCCAGTGAAAGAGAATTCACAAGCAGTAAAAGCCTAAATGTCAAGTTATGTGAATGAGCACCAGCCTTCATACCAAAAGGGTGAGGAGAGCAAAAATGTTAGTGACTTTTCCCTGAGCTTTTTTTCACCAGACTTCCCCTGCCCTCTGCTGTGGACCGAGGTGATCCTTTCATCCTATGGTCACAGATTCACAGCCTTGTCTGCTCTGACATGGTTTACACATTTAGCAGAGTGTTTATGCTGCACGTTCTCACGACTGGTTAAAGCCAAACATGCAGTAAGGATGTGGATGAGACAGCTCTGCTCTGTAGAACAGAAACAACACAAAGCTGAAGAGTTTAGTGCAGATGCATACACCACAATTCATTAAGGACATTCATTACTTTGACCTGTAACCTTAACTCTCGCTGTGATGTAAAAAGCTTGAAATGGAAATCCTCATTGGTTCTAAATAAGCCAAAGGCTGTTTGCTTTTTTTTTTTTTAATTGTAATTCCCACAATTTATTATGGTTCTCAAAACAGGTCTCTCTTGCAAATGAGACATTGGGTCCCAATGGGAATACCTGTATAAATAACGGTTAAATTAAAAAAAAAATATCCCAGAGAGTCAGGGTAGATAGAGATCATGAGGTTTCAAGGTGAGGCTCGGCCTTCCCGGCAGTTCAGTCATATGACAGTCCAGCCGTCCTCGTTCTGTTCGTTTTGAGCCGGTAATCTGCCTCTCTGTCTGAGCGATTTGCTTTATCTCCCTCACCTCCACTGTGCGGATCTTTATGTCCTTCATTCTGCACTCTTTACATCTCCCTCCCAGGTATTTTACTTTCCACTTGAACTGTTCCACATTAAAAGGGAGACTCTGTGACCTCCTTCTAAATATCTCAATCTTGATACAGTTTATCTCTGCTAGCATCAGCTGGGACGAATTCCCATAAAAAGCTTTTTAAGTGTTTATTTATGTACATACATAAAATTTAACTGGCATAAGATGACTAGTATCCGGCTCTGCTGTCCTGTGACTTTTCCAAATGTCAGCTTCTCAGGACGAAGTTAATTTCTGGATTCTTTTTTCTATAACTTCTATTACTGTTTTAAAACAGTAATAGAAGTTCCTAAATACCTCAGTTTATTATCACTAAAGTGTGGTTGACTGAAAGCACTAAACGAAATCCTTTCAAACATTTCCAATTGTTCCTTCCCGGACCTTGCTTACAGAACATTTAAGGGAAGTAGGTATCTAATCACAATGACTGCTTCCTTTTGGATCTGCAAGGTTCCTGGTTTGACTCGTAGATTTATTTCTGGTTATGCAAAATTTAGACATAAACACAATGATAGCTAATCCAGCTTAGCTGCGGAGGTGAATATCAGCATTAGTGTGACCAGATCTCAAGAACTAAATGTGGGGCAAACACTAACTTTGTGTGGGACAGTCTGAATTGTGTTTATTTTCCTGAGCTTTAACAAATATAAAGAAAACTAAACTTTAGCAACTGTCCCAGTTCCTTTCTTTTAATCAGTTGGGACTAATGTGCATGAATAATCATCCGTATTCCTAAACGGCAGTCATAGGAGTGAGTGACCAAAAAATACAATAAAATAAAATAAAAAATAAAAACAACAACAGATGCGCATTTTAGTTAGTTGTATTCAGCTGCTCGACTCAACCTATGTCAGAAGGAGCCCGACGGTCAGATGGGATCTAAGAAATTATGTACACATTTTCATTAAATTTGGTCACACTGATCCAATTTGCAACTTGATTTAATTTAGTTGTTATATCAGATTAATATCTGGGGTCTTACGCCATTAAGACGATTATGGTTTCTCAGCTAAATCTATGAAACTGCAAAGCAAAGTCCAGTCACATTTGATTCCAATCTGTCGGTTTCAGGAGAGATTTATAGCACCTAAGTGGCTCATGCCTAATCTGCAGTGCTTCTTACATCTATTAAATTACCGCCCATTATATGATTTTAGACGAAGTTGTGGAGGTGCTGTTTTTACTGCAGATTATACTGTCTCTCACTTCTTAACGTCACTTCCATGTGAAAAGACTTCTGTGTTTTTTCTGTTCCTATTAACAGCAGTGGATTCACATTTGGATAACAGTCCACACTATTGAAACACACACACACACACACACACACACACACACTCCAATGTGTCTAAGAAGATCCAGCCGAAACTAGCTGAACAATCAATTTTCAATACTGAGGTGTGGTCATCTTCTTTTTCTCCATATAGAATGAAATGCCTATAGGTGACATCTGTGTGGGCTGATGTGGCTACCTTTGATATTTGAGCTGGCAGTTGTTCAGATGGCCTCAGGGGGAAACCTGCTGCCTGGTGCTTTTAACACAGTCTCACACTCATCACACACAAACTCAGTCCCCTCTTCTGTACATGTCCCCTCATACAGTTTAACTCTAATCCAAACATAATCCTGGCAAAAAGCAAAACCCTAAACTTGGGGTAATCATCAAAAAATGTTTCCAGTGGTGTAAAATCTCTGGACCATACCAACATGGTTTCCTTTTTTGGTTTTTCTCTAGCCATAGGCACTGTTAAAGTCACAGTGTAGGGCTTAAAATTTGCTATTAATTGAAGTCACATAGAAATAGGAGTTTGTAAGTGACATATGCTAAGTAACGCTAAGCAGGGGACTAATAAAAAGGTAAAATCTTACAAAACTGAGGCTTAAACTTCTGGGATGGCCTGTACTGCACAAAAAGCTGTAATGTAAGTCAAATAATCCATTAAAAATGCCCCAGAAGGCACCAACAGTGCACACAGACACAGATATTAGCCTAGGTTCCAGCTGCCTGTATCGGGACACCTGTGATCAATGCGGCCATGACCTTAACTCAATAATCCAGGTGATCAAGGAGAGGCCAGAAATGAATGCTGCCTCAAGTGGTTTCTAGAGGAACTGCAGTTTTCACCACTTCCACAGTGGCTTGATTTTTCAGCTCCAGAGGTCACCCCTGGATTCCAGCATTTTATGACTCAGGAATAAAGGCCTGATCTCACAGTCCTCTGTTCCATTAGTGCCAGCAGCTGGGAGCAAATGCATCCTGTGGGCAGTATGACTGATTAGCTATTCAAGCTCCTGTCTGCAAGGTACTCCTGAATGTACAGGCAACTATGCTTTGATTACCTAATAGGGAAGAAAAAAGCAAAACTGTAATCATTCGCAGTTCTGAAGGGATTTTTACTGTGACCAAGAGGACTGCATTTGCCCTACAACCATAAGTCACGCTGAACATGATGTGTTTCATGTCTGTGTGTCAAGATTTGACTGAGTTATGATGAATGGGTGAGAGGAAGAAGGTTAGATTTATGACTCAGTTTTGCCACACGTGGTAGCTTTGATACCCCAGTATAAGTGGTCAGTACGTGGATATGTAGCTAACAACAAATCCATCATTCAAACATCTGAGTGAAGTAACAAAAAGCAAAGCACACTTTAAGTTAAATGGGACTTGTATAAATGAGGGGTGGTAATGCACTGGAAAGCCTGTCTGAATGATGTGTTTATGTGGCGCTCGGAAACATGAGAGCAATGCACGCTAACCCTATCGCCAGAAAAGAATGCTGCTATTGGACTATTATAGAAAACTCCACCATTCCACCAGTGGCCGAGCTGTTTTACAACCAATGAAAGTTCTGTATTTCAGAAATATATGGAGCTTACAACCATGGGATGATACAGACTGATCCGTCATACTTGTCCCTTCCACTTCATTATTTTGCAGTGGCACTGATGACTGGCCTTTTACGGTCCAGTATGATCACAATCCTAGTACTAGCTGCACAGGCTTTGCGTGGCATGAAGGTGACTTGATATACCTTACTCCTCTTCTGTGCTTTGCCTGATAGTACTGTTTATTTCCTGTGAGTCCTATGTTCCTGTTCAAGACTGACTGGATGCTTAATCTGTAATCTGCACTATATCTGCTGCAGTTATTTGGGGCCTTTAATCTTGCTTGTATTTCTCTTTCTTTCTATTCTATGACTGTTGGGTGATTTTACAAGCTGCTTCACTTCCAAACAGTTCTAGATCTGAAACGCAACATAAACCAAATTGATTCCACAGTACTATTCCTGTTTTCTTTTTTTCACCTTTTAAACATGAATGGTTTTAGGTATGTGTGGATTAATGGAGGATAAATGCACTAAAGGAGACTATTTTTAGATCTAGTTGCACTTCCTTGTCTCAGCCTTCAGGTTTAGTAAAACCAAAGGGCAAGAAAGCCCAACTGCTGTACTGTATATCATTTTGGTGTCTAATGTCATGACTTCTTGCTGCAAGCATGTGGAAGGACAATAGTGTGGTTTGTTTGCCTACATCTAATAAGCATTGCAAAACAAATGATAAAACAGAATGATAAAACAGAGGTTAGGCAATTTCTAACTTCCTCTGGAAACACACTGCAAGTGATGTGGTATGCTACAACCCAACAGTCAACAGATGTGTTGAGGCAAATTAAAGCTTTATGGTAAATTCAAATGACTGCAATCATTCAGATGTTTCAATTTGGCAAAAAAGGTGATTTGTCAGTGTTTTTTTCCTCAGTCTAAAGGTCTTCGTATGGCTCTGAAACTCTTCATGTAAGTAATTTTTTGTTAGTGGTGTTTTACATGAAACCATAGACTGTACATGAAAAATAGCCATAGTTTCAATGCCCCCCACTATTTTGTCAACTCTGCATGTTGAAGCTTCAGCATCACCATTTTGGCTGACACTATGCTTTGTTTTGAGGCAGAAGTGAACATATTTTGATAGGAGTTATCAGTTAACGCTAGCCTAGCTTGGTTAGCAAACAGCACCCAGACACTTGGGTGAAATGCACAAATGCCTGCCATCTGCCACCATTTACACAAATTTTAAAAAAATGCTCCAAAAGGCGCCGACACCAAAAAACACGGTTGAGAAGTCCAGCTTAATGATTCTGTTTAGCAGAGGTGAAGCCTAGAATTTTAGCGAAAACCAGCGGCAGAAGCTAAGTTCGTTTTCATACCAGGCTTTAAACATGCTTTTTAATGCCTCTACCATCTGAATTTTACATGGGCGTATGTGCCAAGTAACTCACTTTTGGAGCCAGCCTCAAGTTACCGCTTAAGGAAATGCTGTTTTTTTGGGTTTTTTTTGGCACTTCTACGTTAGCTTCATCTTTCCGCCCCGGTGGTTTCATCTTGTAACAAACACTCCAAAAACCAGTTGGCAGCAGCTGGATTTTTTTGTTGGGGTTTTTTTTTGGTGCAGTATTACCATTGTACTCATGCTTACAAAAAAAAAGTAGTTTATCGCTGTTATTTGTGTGCAATATGATAACTAACGTGACAGAACCAGAAGGTAGAATTTGTTAAACCTGGCAGCATGCAAAATTCAATCAGCTGAGACCAAGAGAGAATAGAAAAATAGTTTATTATGTTTATTATGGATGAACCTGATAGTCAAAAAAAGGTTATAAACTGTCTAAAAATGAATCAGAGCCCAGTTCTGTATTTTGATATGTCTTTTTGTTGTTGTTGTTGTTGTTTTGTTTCTTTTTTACCATGTGTCCAAAGTTTTAGTTCAGTTTAACTCTGTACGTTACAGACTGTAACTTCTTTCATTTAAGATGCTGCAACCAGGAAACAAGGACAAATTTCACTGTAAAATTTCTGGAATTATTGTTGTTGTCAGTGAACTTTTCTACCATCGCACTCTATGTGCCATTACTTCTATAAATAATGCATTACCTAAGATTATTTTAGATAGTTACTGAATTATATGTAATTAAATATATCTATACTTGCATGTTGCTCTGTTTAATATTTATTGGATCGAGAACCAGGCAGTGTTTGTAGCATCTCACACATACAAGGTGCCATTTAGATGCTTTGGCCATGTCAGTACTGGACACTAACTGATTATAATTCTGTTTTAAAGAATGGCAGTCCACATTCAGAGCTCAGAGGACTGGACACTGACATATTCTCACTGTCAAAGGATTCTTCACATTCATTTTGCTGTCTTTGTGAGCACTGATATCCATCCTGCAGCAGTAACAACACCGGCAGAGTGCTTCTGACTCCAGTCTCAAGGCATCTATTTTAAATGCTTAGCTACTCCCATTGGCTCTATTAGAATACCCTGCACATTGAAAAATGATCTTAAGTGGTGCCAAATGGGTTACAATGTGGCGTCAAGGGGTCCTGAGTAAGCATCCATATGTCTCACATACAGTATGGATGCTTACTCAGGTTACAAAGACTTGATAATACAAACAGATTGAGGAGTCCAAGGTTAGTGTTTTGTTGATTAAATTTATGTTCTGCGGATTATTTATAGCTTTTTTTTTCACTCACTTTCTTGCTGGTTAGACCCCAAAAACTACATGGGTAGGTGCAGAAAAAGATGATCAATTGTGTTCAAATATGACCGTTCAAAACATTTAAAAAAAACTCACTTATTGCATGTAATTGTGACTTAAATGAGTCCTTTTTAAGAGTCCATATGTGATGAGTTGGAATGGATACTGCTAAAACACAATGCTGCACAGCACAGTATTTTATTAGTATTGTTTTTATTACTGACAATAACCATCCTGTGCCCATCTATAAGATGTCTGGTGCTTAGATAAAACAGTGTATTCTAGCAAAGTGATCCCTGGCTAAAAAGTCTGGGACGCACTTGGAATATTAGGAAATGTGACTCTGTGGTCTTGATAGTAACTTTGTTGCAAAGAGCTGTCAAAGTACAACTGTAGACCTGTCCTCACAAAATATTTTTGGCACATCTAAGCAACTGCTTTGCCACACTTAGTGGTGTTCAGGTTTGGTATCGAGTTTCAGCTCGTCTGCACTTTTAATTCAGCACAATTTGTAGGAAAATGAAAGATTTTTTTAAAACTCAGAAAAAATAATTTGCTGTGGAACAAGAAATTCTAGAGTTCCTTCAGTTTGCCAAACCACACCAAACCCACTGCCAAAATGCTGACAGGAGGTAGTTAATCATTCAGCATGTGGTGGTTTCCGCTGTCCACAAACAACAGCAGTCTTTGGGCAAACAGAATTAGTCATGAGTATTTAACATTTCAAGAATCTTGCACCAACATTACTGTTTTGGGAACTAGTCTATTAGATTACGAATAATTTTTAAAGTACTTTAGGGATGCTAGTATCCAAAGTGTCTGACAGTAGAATAAGCACCAGCACCCAGAGTGGAACAAACACAGGATGAGTGACTATACTTATGACGACCTCTAATAACAGCATTCAAACCCTAAACTTTACACTCACCCATAATTTAATCATAACTTTTTAATCAGTAAGATTAAACCCCAGTGAAAACGAGTGAGTCTGAGGGAATATTTTCAGCTGAGGGAAAGTTACAGGGGTTGGACAATGAAACTGAAACACTTGTCATTTTAGTGTGGGAGGTTTCATGGCTAAATTGGACCATTCTGGTGGCCAATCTTCATTAATTGCACATTGCACCAGTAAGAGCAGAGTGTGAAGGTTCAATTAGCAGGGGAAGAGCACAGTTTTGCTCAAAAATATTGCAATGTACACAACATTATGGGTGACATACCAGAGTTCAAAAGAGGACAAATTGTTGGTGCACGTCTTGCTGGCGCATCTGTGACCAAGACAGCAAGTCTTTGTGATGTATCAAGAGCCACGGTATCCAGGGTAATGTCAGCATACCACCAAGAAGGACGAACCACATCCAACAGGATTAACTGTGGACGCAAGAGGAAGCTGTCTGAAAGGGATGTTCGGGTGCTAACCGGGATTGTATCCAAAAAACATAAAACCACAGCTGCCCAAATCACGGCAGAATTAAATGTGCACCTCAACTCTCCTGTTTCCACCAAAACTGTCCGTCGGGAGCTCCACAGGGTCAATATACACGGTCGGGCTGCTATAGCCAAACCTTTGGTCACTCGTGCCAACGCCAAACGTCGGTTTCAATGGTGCAAGGAGTGCAAATCTTGGGCTGTGGACAATGTGAAACATGTATTGTTCTCTGATGAGTCCACCTTTACTGTTTTCCCCACATCCGGGAGAGTTACGGTGTGGAGAAGCCCCAAAGAAGCGTACCACCCAGACTGTTGCATGCCCAGAGTGAAGCATGGGGGTGGATCAGTGATGGTTTGGGCTGCCATATCATGGCATTCCCTTGGCCCAATACTTGTGCTAGATGGGCGCGTCACTGCCAAGGACTACCGAACCATTCTGGAGGACCATGTGCATCCAATGGTTCAAACATTGCATCCTGCCATGTATCAGGATGACAATGCACCAATACACACAGCAAGACTGGTGAAAGATTGGTTTGATGAACATGAAAGTGAAGTTCAACATCTCCCATGGCCTTGCATAGTCACCAGATCTAAAAATTATTGAGCCACTTTGGGGTGTTTTGGAGGAGCGAGTCAGGAAACGTTTTCCTCCACCAGCATCACGTCGTGACCTGGCCACTGTTCTGCAAGAAGAATGGCTTAAAATCCCTCTGACCACTGTGCAGGACTTGTATATGTCATTTCCAAGACGAATTGACGCTGCATTGGCCGCAAAAGGAGGCCCTACACCATACTAATAAATTATTGTGGTCTAAAACCAGGTGTTTCAGTTTCATTGACCCCTGTATGTGCCTCATTTATCCATTCAGAAGTCTCACATCCTTGGATTATGTCTAAATAATCAATAAACACATTCATACAAGTTTGCACTGGTCTTTCAAACAAATGGGGCAGAAAGTAATGACTGTAAAACATAGTTATCAATTTAGTTATTGGTCTGGCTTCAACTCCTGCCAATTTTCCTTTAGCCACGGGATACACAGCCAGCCAAATTCTCTTATTTGGATCTCAGTCAGATGATAAATAGTGCCTGCGAGAACAAAATAGCAAAGCAGGTCGTATTGTAAATAAACTCACCATGACTTTTGTCGCTCTGTTGTTGTTTCTGCTGGCGTGCTCTGAGAAATTTAGAACAGTTCACTAAGAGGAAGGCCGATCATGTGTGCAGAATGTGACGTACTGTGTTAATGACTTATCTGATTGTTGTCTGTCCAGTCTATCACGGTCTGAGAGCTAATTAATGAGAATTGCACAAAAGGAAGAGAAGGATAGATGTAATGGTGTCTGACTCGATAACACTCGATCACATATAAAGAAGCAAAAAAGTTATGATAATTATGTAGGTTGCTAGTTGCGCCTTTCATGTTGTTGAAACATCAACCGTTACGTGTAAAAATGAGAAAAGACAAACAGGCATAAGAGTAAAGCGGGAATGCACTTGCATTCGGCATCTCAAAACATTTAACTATGGTCAAAAAATGAACAAGAAGCCTAGGCCCGGATTTTGGCTGGCAGGAATCCCCAAAGGAATTTTCCACCATCTCCATAGTCTATATAATAACTTCAAAGTTGCAGTTGCACCTGCAACAACTGGTTTTTCAAATTAAGTTGTGCCCGTTCTGAATTTGGGCAAAGAAGTGTATTTTCAATTAGGGCTCAAACTGGCATGCCAAATGAGTTTGCTTACTGGTGCAGGCTGAGACATCCTGCAGTGCACGCTGCCAAAACTCGAAATGTCTATCTTACGTAAACTGAAGAAAAAACATAGAGGCATCACAAAACTTGCACTTTTGCATATCAGAACAGGTCCTTTAATTTGAGTAATTCCAAGATGACATGACATCTACCAAGCTGCTTACACTTGGGACACCTTTCAGACATGAGAGGAGACATATAAAAACATCTGAGACATGGTGGTATCCCACATAGAGACAGCTTGTAAGCCAATCGTACTGACAGAAATCCACGGTTGATGTTCACAGCAGGCAGACTACTAGTAAAAATGTCGTAAAGGGTACTTAGTCTGAAAAGTGAAGTAGCCGTAGAAGTGCTGGGGGGTTCCCATGATCCACAGTGTGTCATTTATCCTGTCTCTCTCTCCTCACCCCCAACTGGTCGGCTGGGGGTGAACCAACCAACCAACTGAGCCCTGAACCTGGTTCTGCCTGAGATTTCTTCCTGTTAAAAGGGAGTTTTTCCTTCCCACTGTCACCAAATGCTTGCTCACAGGGGGTCATTTTGAGTGTTGGGTTTTCTCTGTATTATTCTAAAGTCTTTACCCACAATACAAAGCGCCTTGAGGCAACTGATTGTTGTGATTTGGTGCTATATAAATAAAATTGAAAAAAACATGTTGTTTGTTTTGTAAAGTATGATCCACATTAGAATGAAATAGGACACTAATTCTAGGCATGCCTTAGGGCAGACCTACCTTGGGACTGACAAGTTGCTACCATGCGGTTACTTTAGTGTTGTTGCCACAGCTGCATATTTAACCTGTTTTGTTGGTAGTCTTGCACCAATCATTTATCCGGGGAATACTACCAGTATACACTGACACATGCACTCTCACACACACAAGGCAGCCAGGTCTAAGCCACTGTTGAGCTGGTCAGTCAGTTCCTGTGTGATTCTATTAGGCTTGACAATGGATTAGCTCCCTGATCTCTACATCTGATTTGGATTGGTAAAGCCTACAGTATTACTGCTCTCTCTCCATACTACTCTCACACTCAGCATTTTCCTGACAATCCATCTACCACATTCAGTATCTTTCTTAGTGAGCAGATCACACAGTTCTCAGTCGTCAGCCTACTCCTGCGCTCAGTCTTTTTTCACTCTTCTCCTGAGGCTTGATGCCAGGCCTCTGGAGAAGCTGTGGATTTAGGTAAGTGTTGGCTATGAAATTGACTATAATATAACTCTGAAGTCAAACAAATGTGTCACAAAGTGCTTGAGAGTCAAAAGAAAAAGCATAAAATTGAATTTTTCTTTAAAAAATAAAAAGGCCAGCTGTAGGACAGACCGGAAACACTGCTCAGTCTGTGAGTGTGTTTGTCTGTGTGTAAATCCAGCCAAAGTGGGCCTTGTCAGATGTAGGATATAATAAAAACCACATCAAGGTAGGAGATGATTTTTTTTTTTGCTTTACTCTTTCGGCAAACCACAGAAATCTAACACTGACCAGCCCTGTTGTGTCTGCCTGGCCTGTTGTGTAAGAAAGAGATGGTTAGAGGCTTTCTTGTTCCATTTCTTCCTCTCTCTTTCACACAAGGACTAAACAGGCGTGTGTCAACACTGCTGCAGTCGTTTATTCAATAGAGTAGGGAGGGGCAAGCATGTACCACTGAGGGTGAGGAGTCTGCACGTTTGCTTTGCCACCCAAACACTTCAGCAGCTGGTTTCAATCGCCCTCTTCATTTTTAAGTGCGAAGGCTCTGATAAACCAAAGCATACTTGAGTAACACAGTGCTGTGTTATAATGATACTTTCATTCTGGGGAACATGGTAACCTGCTGTGTCAGTGCTGTGCTCTCATTTATCTGACATTTAATGCAGTCTTAATGCTACACTTGGCAGAGCTCTAAGAGAACACCATCAATTTTACAGGTTCGCTATTTTAAAGCTTGCTGTTACAAACTAGACAGTTTAAAAGACCTGCAGGTTCACCCAATGGGTATGATAAAAGATGCCAGGGACTTGCATTGTGGGAATTGTGGGATCGAGGCATACTTAGGACTAAATGGCAGGTCATCTAAGCCACTACGTTTTCAAATTTCAAACATGTATTCTTTAAATTGTTTTTTTACCTGCCTTCAGCTTTAGTTCCACTTTTAATGCTGCATTGATAAATTTTGCATTTTGGGAAATAGTCACAAAACACAGTTGTTTTCTTCTTGATCTTTTTTGTTACGTGTGTCAGTTGTAGTTATCATTATATAATACCTGCACTTTTTTTCCCAAGATTGTTCTCTGAGGTATGGTGAGTTCTCTGGCCAGCTGAGAAAGTTGAGCTTTCAAAAATGAGGTTTATGTTCTTCAACCCAAACCATGATCTTTTTACAAAACCTGCCCAAACAACAAACAGCATGTGAAAATGAAGTTTAAAGGAAACACTGAATACTTGTCCTTATTTTCTGTTATCTATAGTGTGCAGTTACAATAATGGATGTTCATATAAACATGACAAAAGATGTAAATAAGGAGGTCAGTGTAAGTCTAAGTTATCCCTATAAGCCAAAAGCTCAGGCTCAGTTTTTTCTACTCCTGACTTTGTATAAACTTAGTAAAAGCCAATATCTTTAATATGGCCCTTTCTCCTCTCTTTAAGTTTGATCAAGGAGAGGAGAAAGAAGCCAAAGTGTCTTGTTTCAGACAGTCAATGAACTGAGGGGTTGCACCAAGGCCCAGTATAAGATAAGCAAGCTATTTAAGTCCAATAAGTCCCTTTTAAGCATTAGAAAAGAGAAAATATATATTAAAAAATTCTATTACATATTCAAATTCTACTTTCCTATGTAAAAGTCCTGGGACATAGGTCACTGCCACTACCTCCTAATACAAAAGATTGGGTCATTGCAGGAACAGTGTTGTCAACACAACCCTTTTACACTGGCACTTGAAGTGCATTTGACTCCTTGGCAGAAGCTCAGAAGTAATCACCACTGTGGTGCTGAAATGGAACTAGAAGAAATTGTAACCGAAAACAAAGAAATAGCAGAGTTTTCTGCAGAACATCTTATCTAGGTTAGAGCATGCCATAGGTATTAAAGGTACTGCACTGCAGTGATTTGAATCATATTTATCTAATGGACTCCAATTTGTTCATGTAAATGAGGACGTCTTCTTCACACACTAAGGTTAATGGAGTTATGGAGTTCCACAGGGTTCTGTGCTGGAACCAATTCTATTTCCAGTATACATGCTTCCCCTTACGTAGTATTATTAGAAAGCATTGAATCACATTGTCATTGTTATGCAGATGATACCCAGCTTTATCTCTCAATGAAGCCAAATGAGAGCACATTAATTAGTTAAACTGCAGGAATGTCTTAAAGACATAAAGACCTGGATGACCTCTAATTTCCTGCTTCTAAATTCAGATAAAACTGAAGTTCTAGTTCTCTGCCCTACAAATCTTAGAAACATAGTGTCAAACCAGATACTTAACTCTGGATGGCATCACCTTGGCCTCCAGTAACACTGTGAGAAATCTTGGAGTCAATTTTGACCAGGATATGTCCTTCAATACACATATTAAGCAAATATGTGGGACTGATTTCTTGCATTTGTGCAATATTTCTAAAATTACAAACATCCTGTCTCAGAGTGATGGTGAAAAAGTAGTTCATGCATTTATTACTTCTAGGCTGGACTATTGTAATTCATTATTCATCAGGTTGTCCTAAAAGCTCCCTGAAAAGCCTTCAGACACCCTCACTATTTTTAAGATTAGGCAAACTTTCTTTTTTGATCAAGCTTATTGTTGGGGCTGGATCAGGTGACCCTGAAACCTCTCTTAGTCAGGCTGTAATAGGCCTGGTCAGCTGGGGGTTCCCATGATCCACAGTGTGTCGTTTGTCCTGTCTCTCTCTCCTCACCCCCAACTGGTCGGTTGGGGGTGAAGCCAACCAACCAACCAACTGAGCCCTGAACCTGGTTCTGCCTGAGATTTCTTCCTGTTAAAAGGGAGTTTTTCCTTCCCACTGTCACCAAGACCTTACTCATAGGGGGTCATTTTGATTGTTGGGTTTTCTCTGTAATTATTGTAGGTACTTTACCTTACAATATAATGCACCTTGAGGCAACTATTTGTTGTGATTTGATGCTATAGAAATAAAACTGAATTGAACTGAATCTTTTTTGAGAGTAACAGCAATTTGTGCCACGTGGCTCGTACAGTACGCTCGTGCCTCAGGCCCTGTCATTCTGTGGCAGGTTGTACAAATTGGAAGATGTACAACAGGCGGAAAATATACCAAAGCAGATTCTCACAAAGCCTGCTTCAGCAATTGTCATGTCATTTTTGGTACCCAAGGTAAGTTGCAAGCACTAAGACAACTCTGGTTACCTTTATTGTATGAATAAATGCACAACCCTCAAGAAATAGTTGACTAGATTGTTGTATTGTATATATAGGAAGTCTTTCTTCTGTCTGCGGTTTATGTTCTCAGTCTCTGTAAGGTGGGTTCAAGCTTGTCTTTTCTCTGTCAGGTAAAGGAATGTGTACCTGTAGCTATGTATCTGTAGCACGTATGTGTACATACGTGTACTCAGAGTTAGAATTCACACCCGAAACCATGTGTGCACAGGCAGAAGACTTTCCTAAACACACAACACTTTGACCTCGAAATGCTTTGAAGCTTTCCACTCCCTCTTTTCACCACACACACACACACACACACACACACACACACACACACACACACACACACACACACACACACACTTTGACATCACTTTCCCTCTCTTAAACACACACAAATACACGTAGCAGAACCACGTACTTGTAGGTCCCTACCACTTGACATCGTCCACGTTGCTTGCTTTGGCGTCTACGCACGGGCACAAACTAGTTTTCTCAGGAGATAATTATTGTGAATGCAGATGACTCACCTGGCTCAAGGCAACAAAGCAGTCAGAGGGTAATTCACAGTTATGATTGGAATTCTGCCCTTCCCTGTACTCACCATAACAGCCCAGGGCATTAAAAGAGAGTGAGGTGGCAGAACATTAAGAACAAAGCCACAGATCATCACAGCCTAAATTGGTGTGTAGAGTTGGATTTCACATTCACTTTGTTTGCACAGATAATGTGCTGGTAGCCATGACCACATATGCTCACAGGAAGTTAAAAAATGCAAAAATAATAACGCACTAACTATTTATATAAATTTACATTTTAGGAAATACACTTTTGTTTAGATACTTCCACAGCAGGGATCTCACCGTGACCTTGACATGCCTTTCTGTTATCTACATCAAATGGCTGAGTTGAAAATTTTACTTTTCAACATATTGTTTTGTAGTTAGTTTTTGAATATAACAAAAACCCGAAGCCCTGATCATCTCCCACTAGCACCACGGCTTTTACCTTATCACAGGTTGTGCTTAAAAATTGCAGGATATTTCAGGAATTCCCTTATCAGTGGACCACTTGCTAATTCTCTCTGGCTCTTCATCATTTTCCTTAATCTTGCCATGCTGGCAGGCCAGATGGTAAGGAGTATGAGATTTGAAAAAGAAATCCAGATAGGTTTGTTGGAATCAACTTCCTAAACCTTCTACACGTTACCCATGTTTTAATTCAACTCTGATTTTTTTACATTACTATTTTAGCCTTTTGCTGTTTTCCATTCATTCAGGGCCACAGGAGCCACTTGTAAATAGCTGTATATAGATAGAGCTTTTCACCACACCATTGAAATCATATCTGCATCTGTGTAACAAATGTGAATGGCATTTTTGCATCTCTTATGGAGAAAGGGGCACTCATGACCATGTTTGACATTTTGTTGAGTTTTTCTATGCTGATCAACACGCAGATGAACAAACACTCTGATGGAAGCTGAGCTAGAGACTGGACTGGATGTCTCTCTCTGTCACTCTCTCTCTCTGGTCTGTGTGCTGCAACATCTGGAGTCAATTGGACAGCATTAGGGCTCAGACATTGCTGGGTGAAAATCCCTCTAGAGGATTTGCTGGTTTGGCACACTGCTCCACTAAGTCCCATCAATAACCGTCCCTGACTGCAACATCACTGGGGTCTCCACAGTGACTGCACAGCACACTGTGCTCAAACAGGTTTCCGATTGGAGCCCCAAGGGTGAAAATGGATTAAGAGGGTTTATTTTAGTGACTATTTCTTAATGATAATCAAATCTCACTTGGGACAATACATCACTAATATGGAAAACTGATAGTTATCCCTGTTGCCTCTATTCATTTTTGTGCACAAAGATAGAAGTAGTTTAACGCTTTAAAGCCTATACTGTACAGGTTGCCAGCCTGTCACAGGGCTAACACAGAGAGACAGACAACCATTCACACTCACATTCACACCTATGGGCGATTTAGAATCACCAATTAACCAAATATGCTCATTTTAAGTGTAAATGCACCAGCAAAATTACCCCGTGAAAATAATAATCACCAGATTTATTAAATGGACTGCTGGAAGATGCTATTAACTGTATTTCACTGGCTCTGCAGTCTGCTTCTGTCTTATTGAGTTGTGCAGACAAAACATTTCAAGTAGCAAAAAAGTAAATCCCACAAATCCTACTGCTGCTGTGTTTGTTTGCTTGATTATTGGCACTATAAAAAAAGTATTTTCATAAATGTATTTTCATACTGTACCAAGCCTGGTATTTGAATTTACATCCATTCCTTTGAATCCTTTTAAAAATGCAATTACAACAGCATTCATCTGATTACAATGCTTTATTTATTTTTGTGTTTTTTTGCTATTTGCATCTCACTCCATGGTCTGTAGTTGTGACTAAGAGCATTCTTCCCCTATATTAACCCGAACCATTATCCATTAATGTAATGCTGTAAAATGACCAGTAAAGGTAAAAAATGGGGAAATATGACATAGGCAGTGTGCTATTTATGTGCAAATCCACAATATAAAGTAGTAATACAAAAATAAAGTTGGTAAGAAGTCACTGAAGGCAGCACCCCAGTAATTCTTTTTATCTCAGCAACTACCCTCCTAAGATGTCCCGCCCGAACCTTGACATCCAGGTAGAGGCTGTTTAAATACTCTTGATTTCATTCATATATATATATATATATATATATATATATATATATATATATATATATATATATATATATATATATATATATATATATATTGTCAAGTACATAAAAGCAGTCACACAATTAAATTAAATCAAGCTTACAAAAACGTGTAACAACAATGCATGACTGATATTTTTTCTGTTACATTCTGGCTGAAAAACTGTTGCATGTCTAAGAGATTTTCAGTGTTAGCTGCTTGAAAGTTAAGTGAAAGTGGAAAATAAAACCACAAGACGGTAAATTACTCTCAGGAAAATATCTGCTGTTATGCTTCAAAATCAGCTTGTGAAATTCTTTTGATCATTGTTGTCTGAGTAATAAAGTTTGACCCAAGATGCAAATATGCAAACGTTCATGGGCTTATTATTTCCTTTCATCTAGTAGCATTTTAAAGCAGTTTAGTTATTCCTTCTAACCATTAGTGCCAGTAGATTACCAAGCTCACACCCTTCCGTTCGAAGTTACACAGAGGCCTGCCTCTCACTGTCCTTTTCACCTCAGCTTCTCAAAATATCTTCTCACACAACTCCTGTCTTTGCCTCTTTTTGCTTCCCTGTCAATCATTTTTCAGTTGCTGCCCTTGGTACTACTGCTCCCAATTTTTACTGAAAATTATGATATGTGGTGAAGCTTTGGGTTCCACACTGTCTTCTCAGTCTGCTTTTCTTTTCTGTCCTGTTTTCAGAATCCTGTTACACTGCACTGTGCAGATACAGAGAGCATCTCACACTTCTTGTGAACATGTGCACGCACCCACAGAAACACACATACATACTGCTCTGAATATTTATGGGAATCCATATGTGTTGTCACAAGAAGCTGTGTCTCCTAGCACAGTTTCAATGGGTGGAGGAGATCCCAGGAGACTAGACGCTACCTGGGCAGGGCCAGAGAAGGACATCACTCCATCAGCAGGAGTGATATCTGCTCCTTTATGGAAGGAGGAACACAGCCCTGCAAAATGACCTTAACAGGTTACTCATGTGCATGTTTCTGAGCAAACTGAAACAGACTTTATGAGCGTGGCATGAGGGCCTGATGGGACCTGTGCTCATCACTCAGCAGGGAACACCAGAACTGGCAGGTGCGCCACAGGCTCTTGGTTTTCAACACTGATCAGGGAGAAGTATAAGGGGCAAAACCTAACATGACTGTTAATGTACTGGTTTCCATCAGCACAACTAAATTATCACAGTGGACAGAGGCATGAATGAATAAATGTGGAAATGGGAAAAAAGAGGCTTCTCTCATACAGTCCACCTGGTTGACTTTTAGTTGGACTGGACATTTTCAGGTGGCTTATCAAGTTGTGTCAGGATTTGCTAAGATTGTGGTACATTTAATTGATGTTGGTTCATTTGGATGCTCCTACTTTTATATTTGTTTGGCTGGTATTTTGTGCCACACAAATTACTTGCTTGTATTTTAATTGCATGTGTGCTGTTGCTGGAAAATGAGGCTGACTGTATGCAACATGTCCTCCAATCTGAAGAAGTCATTTGTTCCTATACTAACCATATGAGCGTTTCAAAACAAGCGCCCCCACAAGTGGCAGGAGACAATGCAACCTGATATTGTGACGTGGCGTATAAACTACAGGCCACTTTTAAAAATAATGTTTTGTGTGTCATGTCAGCGTGTAATGTGGCTGTAGCTCAGGAGGTAGAGCAGGTCATCTACTCATCGGAAGGTTGGTTTGATCCCTGGCTGCTCCAGTCTGCATGCCAAAGTATCCTTGGGAAAGATACTTAAGTGCTTGCATGAATGGGTGTGAATGAGGCATGTTATATAAAGTGCTTTGAGTGCTCAAGTAGTGTAGAAAAGTGCTACATAAGAGCCAGTCCATTTAATGTTTAAGCTTTTCCTGTGATAACTAATGCCATTTAGTCCCCACAAATCTGAGAAAATCCAAACTTATGCATTTCTTTGGAATTTCCCAGAAAAAAACTGAACACATTATTCACACACCCTTTAGTGTACAACTGCTAGAGGTTGCTTAATTTTAAAATATCGGTATTAGCAGTAAAAGGTGCCACATAAATAACCTATGAGGTGGCATTTTAAAGAAGGACAGGCTCTTTAGGCTGCTTCTATCCTTTACCTTTGTGTGACTTAGACAGATGGATTGGTGATGCTCCAACATGTCACTGTGCTTTTAATTTTCTTTACTTTTGAACTGTTCACTGTGATGGAGTGAATCCCAGCAGCTTTGGTGAAGATAATTGCATTATAGTCAGTTTGTAGCATTTTCAGACTTGGTGAATACCTACCTCAAATTCAATATTAGACATGGGGCTGAGCTTCATCTTTGCACTCTGCTGCATGTCTGCCGTGGATTCAAACCTTCAGTTGTGTACGGGCGACGTGCATGAACGTGGCACGTGAAAATCAAAAGATTCTGGATTTATAATAAATCTTTTTTTTTTTTTTAAACATATAGATGTTAACAATTGCTTTATGTGACAAAATTCTACACCTGTTCAATGCTTAAAACCCCAAAAGTACATTGGGACCCTTGTGCCCCCTAATACCCCCTACTGTCCTCGCAGGGAAGCATTGTCCGCTTGGCAAACATTAAAAATGTAGGTTTTACCTGATGTTTCTTTTAACTGAAACTATGTAACTTTATTTGCCTTGTGGCACATTTCCCATCTGTTTGGCTAAGTATCTGCAACAGAACGAAGCACGCTAGTTCCAAAACAATACATCACATTTATGAGGATCTATTAACTCTCACAACTATTGTGACACAGTCAGTAGCTGCACACAAAACCTGCGTGTGGTCTTGCTAAGATGCTGCCACCCTGAGGCTAATTATCCGAATCAAAAGTGTGGAAATCCCAAAAGGCACGGGTGTCTGCCTTGCACGCTCAGACTGCACGCAAGCATGCATTTTTGCAGTCTGCCCTTGTCGCTATTCTTACATACCTGTAACATTTCTAAAGTTTGCGCGTGAACACGAATGCGTGTTTTTCTGTGTGCAGCATCTTCATGTTTCAACACAGGCTTATAGCAGATTAACGGCTTCAGTGAGCGTGGAAAGCAGGAGAAACAAAGATCTTGGCAGTTTCCCCACCTCTGTTTTCCAAGGGAATGATTAGTTTAGGCACAGAAATGATGCAAGGATAGAGACTGATGGAGGGATAGCTTGGAAAGCGAGATTAAGTTAGGCTTGTTTCTTATTCACTGTCCCTTAATTTCAGTGGCTCAAATGCAAGTGAACAGCGTAGCTTTGGTTGCTTGTTGGTGGATCTTTCTGACTTTTGTCTTCAGCAAGTGACATGCAGCTCAGTCAGGTCGAGAATAGGTGATTGACTTGTCCACTGCAACAATATTCAACTTCTTTATGATCAAAAACATCTGAGTCTTTCACACCATCTTTTGAGTCACTGATAATCTGTGGTGTGATGTGTCATCCAATTAATTGTTGCTACCTTTGGCTGAATCGGAGGAGAAAGTGTAGGTCTATACACTGCTATACTACAGAATTCATCTGGCCTATTCTGTCTCTTGTCATATTATCAATAAACTTGTGACAGATGATGTTTTAGAGCTTTGCAAAGTCTAATTTGCACGTTATTGCCAACCCTCTGAATTTTTTCTCCTGAAATCATCTGTTTATGGTGGATTTGGATAATGATATCTCTTTCCTGGAGAGTGCTCTTCTTTTGGCTGCATTTTCTAAAGAAGTTTTTCTTTACCATAGAAATGGTTCTGTGATCATCTGCCATGAATGGGCAGGTTTTCTAATATTGCCAAGCTAAGTACTTTTTTGCTTGTTTGTTTGATTTTGTCAATGTACTAAGTCGTTGGATGATGGATTTGTTTTGTTTTTGTAATCTCTGGGAAAAACACCTTCCACACATTTATCAGCCTAAACATAAATCTAATTTTCTCTTCATCTGGGCACGATGTCCCTACAGATGTCTTCAATAATTGTTTAGATTTGGTTTGAAAAGTTCCTGAATGATCTATTTATATAACTCCTGTGATACTGTACTGTAAGTGATGTTTTCTTTGTGTGTAGCAGGTCATTGCATTCCTCTATAAATGTTGGGATTAAAGTAATCAAAAGTTACCCATAAAAAGAGGAAAACAATGAGGGTTTTTGAGAGAAAGCAAACAGGCAGAAAAACTAACAGAAACCTAATACAACAGGGGTCACCATGGTGGGTAGCTCTGCATGCTTGATTTGGCAGATTTTTACCCGGGATACCCTTCCTGACACAACCCCAAAGGGAATTTCTATCTCTGGCTAGAATCAAACCAGCAACCTTTTACTTGCTAGGCAAATGTGTTCACCACTACACTAGGGAGGCACTACAGCTAAGCTAACAATCACTCTGCACCTGAAAGGTCCCAAAATATCCAAATCATTCTGATTTCATTCCAAGTTAATTTTGTGTGATAATTGCTGTATGCTTGCTGTTTATCTGTTTACATTAACTAAGCACAGTGACAGTTTTACAACACTTGGAATCAGTTTTAGTTTTAGTCTGAAGTTATAAACACAAGAGTTTAGTTCGTAGCACATCCTCTCTTGTTCAGGCATGTTTTCCAGGAATTTTTCTTCTTTAAGTGTACAGAGAACAGCCAAATCAGCTAAAAACATCCTTGGTGTTCTAGGCCAGGGCAGGTATTTCTTTTGGTATTTCTTTTTCTCTTTTTTATTGCAAGAAAAACATCAAAGGATTTGTATTAGGAATGTGCCAAGAGGAATAGGAAGTCAAAGTGACAGAAGAGAGAAAAGAAATGACAGGTGAGACAGATTCAAGTACAGAATAAAACAAAACCACTGGTATGACTCTTCTGAATGTAAGAGCCAGCTTGCTTTTCATATGTCATTTTTTTAAGCTGTTGCAAGAGTTCTTCAATTTTTCAAAAGTTTTTCTTTGGACATTGGCTTCTCTCTCACTAATTTCCACAACAGTCCTTGTACCTGATCATTTTCAGAGGAACCTTTTCTTTTTTTTTCTCATTCAAGCATTAAAAAAACACCCAACTCAAGAGATGAACCCGTGTTGTGTCTACATATAGCAGACAACTTAGCAAAGAACCAGTTTTAAATTTTATCTTTATGCACTTGGTTACTAGCAGCCTGTTGCACATAATTTTTCCTAATTTCTTTAGCTGAATCTATGAAAAATTCCAAAGATAACACAGTGAAACAGGCATGAAATAGCATTTTTGCACCAACAAGGTAATACCCGAGGAGCTATTGACCAACAAATTGGCATGTCTCAGCATGGTGTGGAGTGTGCCCTTAAAAAAATTGACAAAACTAGACAAATATCTGAAAATCTTTTGTTCAAATCGTCAGTATGTAGAGAGGAGGTCAGGAGAGACAAAAAACAGTGAGTGTCTACAGTCATCAGTAAAACACGGTGGAGGCTCTGTGATGGTTTGGGGCTTCATTTCAGCCAGTGGTGGTGGAGATCTTGTCAAAACTGATGGAATTATTAATGCAGAAGAGTACTGTCAGATTTTGATCCACCATCTGGAAAGCACCTGGTTGACAGCTACTTCATTCTTTCAGCACGGCAATGATCCCAAACACATGGCCAAAGCAGTAAAAGCAGACATGGATAGAAAAACATGGACCTTAGCACTACTGAAGCAGTGTAGTATCATCTGGACAGAAAGTGGAACAAAAGGCTGCAACATCCAAGATGAGCTTTGAATGTCCTTCAAGAAGCCTGGAGAACTATTCCTGAGCACCACTTAAATGAGATAGAAATGAGAAGAAAGGTGCCTCAGAGTTCAGCCTGTGTTGAAGAATAAAGATGGACAAAATATTGACTTTAAAGCTTTTTGCCTTATGTACTGAATTTCCATGTGTGTTTAAATAAATCACTGCAAAAGAAGTTAGAGGTTGTTTAAAACTTTTGCACAATACTTCATGCATGATTGCAACTAATGCTCACACCTTGGACAAGGTCACTGAAAGATGATACACCACGAAGCTAAGGACACCACCATGTTCTCCACCCTCCCACAACAACCCCACCCTATAGAGGCTATCAGCGGCACATCATACCCTGTTTTTGTGTATTCTTTCTGTAGGTATTTTCCCTCCTTTTTTTTCACCTTTTCCTGTTCCCCTCTTCCAGCTGGGTGTGTGTGTGTGTGGTAGATGCTCATTTGTTAGTGTAATGCAGTAAGAAGACATAATTAGCTCCAGCCCAGGATGGAAGACCTGCAAATTGCAAAGGTGTGATGCCCATGGTCTGGGGTGGGGACACCTCAGACATTTCATTGCAGGGCTCATACAGAGAGACAGACAACTATTCAGACTCACATCAACATCTGTGAGGTCAGCATGAAGAGTGAGAGTGAACTGAGAAAATATTCAACGTAGACGACAAACATGAGGTTGAGTAAATATGCACAAACAAAATCAATAAAGCACAACAACTGCACACAACATCTGAAGACCTGTGGCTTGACTAGGTAACAAGCGATTAGTATGTCAAAGATGTACCAAAGGGCCCACCTTTTAAGATATTTAGCCTATAACTATAAATATAGATTATATGGAATTAAAGGTAATTATGTATTATGCAGTGAGCCAGTGTTGTGATGTATAGGAGAGACATAATAAATCTGTGGATTTTTTAAATTATTATTAATTGTTCTCCCAGGTCTTGGTGATCAGGGAACAAAGAAAATAATAATTCTAACTGACACTCATCAAAAACTACTCACATTTTTCAAAAAGGTCTGCTTTGGCCTCATTTCACATAACTTTAAACCTCCAACCCCATCCTCGTACCATTCTCCCCTTCCTCCTTGCTGACTGGAGGGAGAAGATTATTCAGATTATTCAAATATGTTGACATTTGAATAAAGAAAACAGTTCCTTTTTTCTTTAATCTGAGGGTGTTAAAGCTCATACTTATAGATGAGGCTTTATCAAGCCTCGGCCTGTTCTTAAACCTTTGGCTTCTGTGTCAGTGACCGTGAGTAAAGGCAGAGTAAAACACTTGTAGAATGAAGCATTACCACTCTGCATTATGCTGATGATGTACTTCGAAAGTGGGTTACATGAGAGTCTGTTGCTCCGAGTGCAAGGAGCAAGTTGCTCCTTCAGGTGAAAGAGTTCAAGACTTACAAGTCAGGTTAAATTGATGCAGCATCTGAAATGATCCCACTTTATCCACATTGTTTAGTTTAAGAGGGACTCTGGAGGCTAAGCTAACAATTTACTGCTCAGAGCCTCATTCATGGTCAAGAGCTGTGTAACTAAGATGATGAGACGGCAATAAAAGACGCTGAATGATAAACCAAAGTTCTTCGAATGCTGTCCAACGCGTTCTCTTTCTACAGCATTCCTGTAACATTGTGAGTGGGAATTGTTTTGAAATCCTTCTGTAAAATTCCTCAAAACTGAGTCATGTGAGACTTTACCTGCCAGAGAGAAACCTCTGGTATGTTGGCTTTTGTCCATCGTGTACATATTTAACCTTGGACTAGTTTAGAGGGGTTTTTTTTTTCAGATTGAGCTGTCTGCTTTTATTGTCAGGTCTGCTAGCTACTTTTGGCTATAGGGATACACTGTATGTACTGCACTTTCTTTCTAATCTGCATGATGACTGAACAGTTCCAGAATTGGGTGGTACTTAATAACAAGCCTCAACCTGATGGTGGTTCGTTTAATTTCTGCTTTGAACCCCGTCTTGCTTTGCAGCCTAAAAGGTGATCGGTTCAGAATCATTCAAAATTAACAAGTGATGAGGAATAAATGCACATACACAGCTTTCAGGTTTTCGCCGCTAGCGGGGAAGGGAACCATGCCTCCTTGAGCACCGAGACAGAAAAGTAAATTCTCCGCTCCCTACTCAAACAGGAAGTGGTCACTCTCTCCTTCCAGGATGTTCCCTTCACGCACGGTTTTTATTCAGAACTTTCAAAGTAAGGATCATATGATGTCTCATCAATGACCCCACACTAAATGCAGTTCAAAGCAGGTAATAAACATTTAGGATACATTCACATGGCTGCACACAAAGATATCACTTTTACAACCAGTTCCTTCCTGGCTCTTTCCCTTCTGGTGGTCTGGTTGATAAAAGAAACTCAGAAGGCTTTTATGTGTGCTCTGTGAGAACTCAACAATGAAGTATCACCCTCAGTGCCCTTCTCAAAGAAGGGTCACCATATCTCCTTATTTGAGTAAGAGAAACAACAGTATATAAAACAAAATAAAACATATACAAAGATATGATAAAGTACAGTAAACATGTTAATATACCTAACAAAGGTTACCACAACAAAATACAAAACAAGCAGATAATCGTTTATTGATTCACATGGAGCTGGAATTAGATTTTAATTTTAGTGGAATTAGAGGAAACATTAAGGCATCTCCAACGTTATTAGGTGTCAACCACAGGGGCTCACAGGTATTTATGCCAAATCTGACTGAATTCGTTTCAGCACTCCATGACATCAGCCCTCTGAGTTTACCATCCCTAAACTCGCACATGAAAAAATTCTACTGTGATTTTAAAAGCATTAAAGGGACATTTAGATAGAAATACTGCACAGACTGGCTAAGTGGGTATGGGACATTCTTTAGTACTTTCTTAGAAAGAGGAACCAATCAAAATAAAGCCACCTGAAGGATGTTTGATGTATTTTGACACTGTCTGCAAGCTGATGATTTTAGTAATTGATCATGAACTGATTACATGAAGTAGAAAAAACTTTCAGACAAAACATTAAGCACCCAAAACAGTGTCCTGTTTTTAATTTTATTTGTGTCATTTTTTTTAAAGCACATATAATTTTGTTTTATAGTTCCAATTATCACTGAGACAGAGTTTTGGCTGGGGAATTATTATGGAATACTTATTTAATATAAGTGGCCTGGTTTACAGACAACAGAACATTTAGTCAATATTCATTTTAAATTAATGTGAATCACATGGGCTATTGTGGTTGTGCAGGGCAACAAAGCCCCAAAACCCTGCATTCCAGTTTTACCCAGTTCTCTGACTATATTCAGGGCACAGTACCATCTGAATGTCACATGAAAAATGTATTTTCGTTGAGCAATTATCCATTTGAGTGTGAAGCACAACGCTCAAAGGCACGCAGTGAAATTCTTGTAAACATGCTACGTAGAATCGCTTCTTAAGAAAAACTGCAAGCTTACAAAAAAAGAACCTCATGATACCCTCACCCTAAAACAGCAGGCTGATAATGAACAATATCCGTCTCCTTTCTTGAACACAATAACACAGAATCTCTGGTGACATATAGATGAATGTGAGGGTGCCTCAGAAACTTCCCTGAGGCCTTAGCTATTTCTTCTCGTTCTAACATGCTCCTTTAATAATTTAGAGTATGTACACAGTACATTAACCTGGTGGTAACCAGCACACAGTCAGTCAGAGTCAGTATTTTGGTGATTACCAGTTAAATGATTATATTCAATTTGCTGTTATTTATATAGTGCCAAATCACAGTCACCTCAAGGCACTTTATAGTTTAAGGTAAAGACCCCACAATAACTACAGAGAAAACACCACAGTCAAAACAGCCCCCTATGAGCAAGCAGTTGGCAACAGTGGAAAGGAAAAACTCCCTTTCAACAGGAAGAGACCTCCGGCAGAACCAGGCTTGGGGGGGGGGGGGAGCAAGATGAGCTTTGAGAGAGACAGCACAAAAGACCTGGGTTATACCCCCGGATTGAGAAAAAGTTCTGACTGTCTTAGCTACTAGGGCAGTTTAAATTCACCAGAAAATATTGAATTTGCTTAAACTGCAATCTAAAAGTAGTACTGCTTTGCTAAAATGAAGGACAACTGAGTTAAAATTGAGAGGCCAGCATAAACTCTTCCTCAAACCTCCATGAGACATTTTACGGATCATAAGGCCTGGCTAAAAAAGCCTCTGTGCCATATAAGCTACAAAAATCAAGTTGACTTCAGAGAATGCACAAAACACACAATTTGATACACAGTGTGTATGATTTAGTCCATCTAATATGGCAGTTTGCAGCACCAGCCTATTAGATGAATAAAGTTATTGTCAAAAAAGAAAAAGAATCTCAAAATTACTCATCAAAATAATTGTTATTGAATTACAGTCTTATTGAAACTGTGCTTTGGCTACTCGTCACAGCTGCCTTAATTAAACTCATTTGAATTTATAAAACTGTGAGAAATCACATCACGTGCAGGCTATTCTTCACCTGTAGGTAGTATAAGTCAGTGACAGTCTCTTGTACAGTCCTAACCAAGAGGTGGTCTGTTTAAGTCTTTCATTCACTCATCATCCCAGTCACTCTTTTAGTTCTGACATTTGTCAACTCCCAGTCCTGGTAAAACCAGAGAGAGGTGAGGTCCACACTATCTTGTCTCACTGGCTCTCAGTGACTATAGTGACTGAAATGCATTTCCCATTTGCTAACGTTACACCATCATCACAGATTGCCTACATGGTATCAGATAGGTGTCCGTTCTGTCCAAGCAAAGAACACCCTGACTATGAACAGGGCTTTGGTGCCTCAGGAGTAGTTCTTGACATGTGAAAAGTGTAATTCTTCTGAACTCAAGATTTAAATATGGGGATTACGTGCGATTTATGAAAGTACTGCACTGGCAAAATAATAATAAATAATTGTTGAATAATTTTTCAGAAGGTGACATAGACACCCACCAGATGGTATGACTGGGTTATGTGAGGGCTCTTATTCGGATGCTGTTGGAACATCCAACATGCTGCCTGGACAAGCCATGAACTCAGGGGGTTTTAAGATAGCGTGAGTGAGATGTTCAGCAGGGAGGGAGGGATGCATTCTTGCCAACTTACTCATCTTTCAAAAGTTTTAAATGCTGTTAGACAATCCAACAAGCACTTTATTCAAAGCACACTGACTCCTTGACTCTAGCACTCTGTGAAGGTGGTGCAGTAAGAGCAGTGAGTTAGGGAGCAGCAGCAGTTGTGTCCTACGTCTGACAGTTTGAGACCTGGCTCTGTTTCAGGTCACTTGTGTTTTGGCAGGACTTTGGGCCCAATAGACATTCATTATCATGAAAGACATGGACTACAGTTGATTTAAAAAATTACTTGGCCTGAGTAGACAGTTGGATTAATTAAATGTGAATTGTAATTGTTAATCAGATGCACGTGGGCAAAACTTGGAATGCTGAGTGGACAAATTCCAGTCATTGACAGTTTCTGTGCTCCTGCCAACATAAACCTGAATTTTACCAAAACCAGGGAAAAGGACATCAGAATTCAAATGTGGAGTAAGACAAGAAAACAGAATTGTTATTCACTATCAGAATTTGTCAGCAGAGTCACCTTGATGCCTGTGAAACAGATGGATTCACATCTGTACAGTTTGTGGCTGCGCATCAGTAGATATCGGTGCACTGTCTCCACCTGCCTGAAGACTGCCACCATCTTCCCGGTCCCCAAGAGCTCCACAGTGACAGGCCTGAATGACTATTGGCTAGTAGCTGTCACCATGATAGTCATGAAGTGCTTTGAGAGACTGGTTATGGCCCACATCAAGGATAGTATCAATGCCACTTTGGACCCACACCAGTATGCATACCGGAAAAACCGGTCCACAGAGGACGCCATTTCCTCTGTGGCTCACACTGCCCTCACCCACCTGCAGTGTAAGGACTCCTATGTCTGTATGCTACTACTCACACTTGGACTGAGCTCTTCCCTCTGCAACTGGGTTCTGGATTTCCTGACAAACAGGCTGCAATCTGTGAGGATCCACAACCCCACGACCCCACCCAATCATCTTCAGCACTGACTCCCTCCAGGGCTGTGTGCTTTCACCCTGCTCACATATGACTGCTCAGCAAAACAAAGTTTGTTGTGGTCGGATGCATTGCATTGCTAACAGCAATAAGTCCGGCTACACGCAGGAGGTGGGACATCTGGAGGGCTGGTGCAACAAAAACAATCTCTGCATCAATGTGACAAAAACAAAGGAGATGAACTTCAGATGGGTCAGACACACACCCCTCCCCCGCACATTGGAGGATCTGCCGTGGAAGTGGACCCCAGCTACAGGTACTTGGGTGTCCACCTGAGTAACGACCCCACTTGGGGCAACAACAATTTCAGTCTGGTCAGGAAGGCACACCAGCGCCTCTACTTCCTCAGGAGGCTGGGACTTGGAAGCTCAGTCCTTTCCTCATTCTACAGATGTGTGGTGGAGAGCGCCCTGTGCTCCTGCATCACCGTGTGCTGGAAGCTGCTCCGCAACAGAGAAGAAAGCTCTGCACAGGGTGGTGAAGGCTGCACAGAGGACTGCTGGAGTCAACTTCTCCACCACCATGTACATTTAGACCTCCAGATACAGGACGAGGTCAACCTGCATCCTGAAGGACCCCACACACCCAGCACACACACTTTTTGTCCCCTCCCCTCAGGCAGGAGGCTGAGAAGCATTAAGATCAGGACCACCAGACTGAGGAGCAGCTTCTTCCCTGAAGCTGTAAGACTGTTGAACTGTGGTGGGGCTCTGTAGCTGCGCTGCTCTCCCTCCATCAGTCTCAGCTGTTGATGCTTTCATTCGCACACGTCACTGCTGTAGCACCACGTGTCACTACCTTTACTCCACATCTTAAACTGTTTATTTTATATTTGTTTATTTTTATATTTATTATTATATTATTGTAACTTTATATTTATATTTATCCTTCTTAATATACTTGAAAAACATCGTAACTATTAGAAGGGCAACACTGGGACCTGAGGACAGAATTTGAGTCCGTTGCATGTAAATGTGATGTGAATGACAATAAAGAATCCTTGAATATTATTGGATTTTATTTTAGGGGAACATTAACATTAACATTTGTCAGCTTGGTTCTATTTATTAACTTAAACTTCTATGATCAAAGTCACTATGTAACAATAGATATTACCCTAATCACAAACCTAAGTACTCATCAAAAATAGCATAAAGCCGTGAGGACAGACAAAATATAATAATAAATAATATGCAAAATGAGCACACAGACACACAAAAACACACAGTCTCCAGCTGAAAAGGTGATCGCTCACCCACAGTGCCTTGTTGTGACTCTCACTACAATCTGGGCTTTTGTGACAGTGATCATGGGAGCAGGAGTGAAATTAATTTCTGTAATCATTTTTTTAGTTTTCATGTTTACAGGCCAGTTGCATTAGGCTTAAAACTTTCCTTTATGATCAAGCTTATAGTTAGGGCTGGATCAGACAACCCTGAACCACCCCTTAGTTATGCTGCTATAGGCCTAGGCTGCTGAGGGGGGTCCCATAATGCACTGTTTCTTCTCATTCACCTTTATTTACTTGTTTATACTTCACTCTGTACTTAATCATTATTATTAATCTCTGGCTCTCTTCCACAGCATGTCTTTTGTCCTGTCTCTCTCCACTCAGCCCCAACCGGTCGCAGCAGATGACTGCCCCTCCCTGAGCCTGGTTCTGCTGGAGGTTTCTTCCTGTTAAAAGGGAGTTTTTCCTTCCCACCGTCGCCAAGTGCTTGCTCATAGGGGGTCGTTTTGACTGTTGGGTTTTCTCTGTGTTATTGTAGGGTCTTTACCCACAATACAAAGCGCCTTGAGGCGACTGTTTGTTGTGATTTGGCGCTATATAAATAAAATTGAATTGAATTGAATTGAATTGAATTGAATTGCATGTATTTTTGGCATAAAGTGGAAGTGGAGGTTGAAATCAATGTCATTTTAAGCAGGTAATGCCACACTCCCAAATGGTCATGATTTTAACTTCTATAAACATATCAATTGAAAAAAAAGGGGGGGGCAGCGATATTACTGTGTACAGTATCCAGATGTGTTCTTAAATAAATCTGTATTCTGTAATGAAACAAGTATGTTCAATCTGTGCATCTGCAAGCCACTCATGCAACCCACGTCAACCCCAGCGCCTGCTTTTTATGCTGGGTCCGATATTTTCTGAGCCATACCTCCAACATAAATTACTACAAATGGAAATAATAATCCTCTTTTTAATGAAAGCTGTTTCAGTTTGCTGCAGCTTTAAGAAGTAGTAGACTGATGGGATGAGGCTGAACAGCTTCTTAAAAATATACATGTTCTCTTTCAGTGCCATAGCTCAAGGCTTTGGAAAAGCTAATAGTTTCTTTTTAACAAACACTTCACTTAAGTTGCTAATGACCATTTCGGATATGTTCCAGAGATGCAGGAATATTGTGACAATGCTCTTAGTGTGTTTGCTGTTAAAAACAAATATAATCATCTTTGTCCCCACATGACTGTCATCTGTGTGTGAGTTTGCAGCAGCACTGCAGCGATACTTTTCAATGGGCTGCAAACAACTGTTGTGATATGGCACTAACAGAAATGCGTGTCTCCGTGTGTGTGTTTGTCTTTTCTAAGCCAGTGATTGTAATTTGACATTGCTGCCCCTCCCTCCCCACCTTCCCCAACCAGCAGCGGCATTATCTGGGCAAAGCGCCGCTTAAGGGAACATGCCACCTCTTTTTATTTGGGTCCGTCTGTCAGCTCATTACATTCTCTTCTTTCCTGCTCTCGCTCTCTAAGATGTTGCAACAATCTGCTGGAGGCTTAGTGAACATGCTTGTGTGCACTGGAGTCAGTGTCTATCCTTTTGACACCCAATATTTTGGTTACATTTTACTTGTACACCTGGACTCCTTCAAAGTTTTCTGCAGTCAGAGAGACATGAATGACTTATATATATATAATACTCATATTCAGACACATTCACATCTTGTAGTTGATGAGCCTGCATTAAGTTGACTGCTCTTCCATAAGCCACTCACTGCACACGACCGTCTGAAGAACAGCTTCATGCTGGCTTTTCTATGAGAAGTGTTTTGATTTGATGATTTGATGGATATCTATGACTTTAAAAAGCACAGCTGGGGAAGCTGTCATTTGTAGATAATACATAAAGACTATGAGAGAGAACAGAAAGCCGAGTTCTGTCTTTGATAATTTGGCAGTCAATGGCTCGTCCTGGCTAAGTTCAGTTGTTTCTTATGTCCATGCTCTCTTCCACGTGGAATGCCTAACCTATAAGTAAATATAAAGAAGAAGAGTTTGACTGAGAATGAATGGATGGGGGTATTAATATAACAGTTATGCAACCAGCAGGGCAGTCTTCTTTTAAAATCATTCTGCTGGTAAACTGGCAACCATCCAATCACAAAACTGCCTCTAAATTATATCCTACAGGTATGCTTAGTAATTGATGCTTCTGAAGCTCCATGCTTTATTTGTGTGAATTATGATTAGATTTAATGCAAATATAAAGGGGGCACAGACACCTTTTGGGGGCACAACCATAAATACATGCGTCAGGGTGAGGTTTCATTATGCCACTGCTTGTTCCAGGCATTTTTATGTGTAGTATCCATCAAAGGAGAATTATGGGTCTTCTAAACAGAAACATGTTATACATGCTGCAGCAAGTTAGTTCCCGTAATGTGCTCAGTCCGAGACACGCACACACATGCACTCTGGCTGTTATTTACGTATATTGTTGAAGTGTTGAAGTTCTCACAGCTTTTAGGCAACTTTAACTAGTTATGGTTTTCCAAGTTTGACCCCCCCCCCAAGAGAAAAACAAACAACCTTTCCCCTGGTGCATGTTGTTCATGGAGACCATTATCCCTCAGGAGTAGGTTCTTAAGAACAGCCTACCAAATTTCTGCTGCTAATGTTGGAAAGTATTCAGTTTTCAAACCTGTCAAGGTGTGGACTGGTTCTCAAAAGGCACCATGGCAAAACTGGCAGTGTAAAAGTAGCAAAGAGGTTATGATTTCTAAACAGAGTTTTCAATGTTTAATCAAGGTAAACATCAGCAATTTTGGGATATTTTTGGAATCTGACATAATGATTAAAAATGTCTTTCTGCATTTGGGTTTCACTGGCTTTTGACCCTGAAAAGGAGGACAGTACCCTGAGGTATATCATCCTTTAAAGAGATTCTCTCTTTCTGTCTTTGCAGGTCTTACAGGTGAATCTAGTGATGTCCATCCTGCTGTATGTGATGGTCCTTGTGTACCTCTATGGTATCCAGGCAACCAACATGGGCAGCAGTCACCAGGGTCAACAGCAGCAGCAGCCAAGTCCCGACCCTTTGAACTCTCTCATAATCCAGCTGCTTCAGGCTGACCTAACAAGGGGAAAGACCAGAGGGAACCAGAGCCAGCAGGGGAAAAGCAGAGACACTGAGTCGCAGGACACTCTGCCTCCTCTCCTGAGTGCAAACTTTCCTTTAGAGGAGCAAAGAGTTGCAGAGCAGTGGCTAGAAAGGGGTCATGGTGGTGATTTTCTCATGGACCAGCCAGTGATGCTGTTGAACTCTGACCTCCTCAGGCAGCACAAGCGGTACAACTCGCCACGAGTGCTCTTGAGTGATCGGCCACCACTGCAGCCACCACCGTTATACCTCGCTGATGATTTTGTGAGCAGCGTGCCAGTCTTAGGGGCAGCAGGGAACGAGACACGAAAGAAGCGCCATACTGAGCACAAGAGCTACCGTGGGGAATATTCTGTTTGTGATAGCGAAAGCCAATGGGTGACAAATAAAACGATAGCAGTGGACGCCAACGGACAGAATGTGACCGTTTTGGCCAAGTTTAAAACCAGTGCCACACAGGACTTCAAACAGTACTTTTATGAGACTCGCTGTCGGACATCCAAGCCTGTCAAGGAGGGCTGCAGGGGCATCGACGACAAGAACTGGAACTCACAGTGCAAGACAACGCAAACATATGTTCGAGCACTGACACAGCTTAAAAATGTAGTGCGCTGGAGGTGGATACGCATAAACACTTCCTGTGTCTGCGCATTGTCAAGGAAACGTCGCAGGACATAAGGGACTCGTTTGGACTTCTACTTACTGTATAGGATTTTATTTCCTGTTCACAGAGCTTCCCACCACAGGATTATGTGTCATGTTGGTGAAAAGCAGCAATCTGCTATAAAGTGATACTTCTACTGAAGAATCTTAGGTCCATTTAAATAATATTTCAACATTAATGCGCTGCTCCAAATCCAAACGCTGGTGCAGCACTGCTCTTATGGAGGAACTCACTTAAGAGGGACTGGGGAGGGACGCAATAAGTGTGTGAGAGAGAAGTGTATATATATAAATTATTTAAATTATATGAAATGCATGTAGTTTATACATGTTTATCTATCTATATATGACGTATGTCTATATTTGTGTTATTTATTGAAAGAAGTTTTCTTCATAAGGATAAAATGTCTATAAAAAGGAACAAAACAATCTAGGAACTTATTCTGAGACTGTAATATTGAGCTGGGCTGCAAAAGTGCTTCACAGTAAGACTTTACGTGTGCCTTGACCAGTGTGGCTGCAGTGCTGAGCAATAGGACGCCGTAACCCACAGACAGCACTTGCTGCAAATGGTTTGGTGGGTGAACCTAAGAAAAAAAAAAAAAGACAGAACAGCAGGGACTTGTCCTGTGCTACAAATTCCCAAATTCTTAGCATTAGTGCTTTTACAAGCTATAAGAAATCCTATGACCAAAACACCAATTTGTGATCATATACATTTACACTGCATTCACAAATGACACTACGTTTATGATGTAATGCACAGCAAGTCCATTTTTTCATATGGGGAGACAATCTTGACCAATAAAAACTCTTCTTGTGGAATCTGCTGGCAGTGACTGGAGATTCAAGAAAATACAAGTGTTTGGTTTTTCACAGACCACCTTGGCTTTGTTCACCAATTTTTACTCTCAACTGGTATCTTGAGCTGTTTTTGTTTCTTCCTTTTAATAAAAACTTATATTTCTTAAAGTTGGAAAATTTTCATTATTAAATGCTAATTTGAAAATGGTTCCAAAGATTCAGATTCCCTAGCCTATACTATAGCATGCATCTTTAATAACAAATACAGCCCCTTCCCAAAATGAGCTGCTGACTAACAGAGCTAATAGTAGCCTATAATTTGCCACATAAGCAGTCGCTCAACTGACTTCTATTCTGTTATGAAAATTAGTTTATTTATTTGCATCTAGCCATTAGATGTAAGCCTTGATCTCTAAAGCGTGATTAAAAAAAAATTATTATTACTTTTTAAGTGTTCTAGTAATTCAGTTCACTTCACAATGGTAATGATCTCATGGCAGTTGTCATCCCAGTATTCAAGAGAAATCAGATGATCCCCTATGACTTTGAATTTGGGGACTGTGGGGAGGAAGAACTCCCTCTTAACAGGAAGAGACCTTTGGCAGAACCAGATTCAGAGAGACAGAAGAGATGCAGGAAATATCTAGTAGGTTGACTATTTTGTGTAATGTGAAGGATGGATGCACCACAACACATCTGCAATGCAATATTTATATCAGTTACAGCATTCAGAGGTTTGAGAAATCAAAAAGTCACTGCAGAGCCTGCATTAAGGAGCAAGAAACCCAAGAGCAAAATATTACAGGTCATAATTTCCTTAGACTAAAAATAAGGCATTGTTGGAACAGCTGATAAAAACAACCTCCAGCCTTGATGCTGAAAATAATAAACAGCAGATCAACACAGACAGGATGGCACCAAATTAAAAATCAAATTAACCAAAGCTACACAAACAGAGCAGAGGCAACGTGATCCCCAACAGCAAGAAACATTATGCAAACTACTTGAGCGGTTACTGCAGAAGACAGAGACATGTATACAAAGACTAAAAGAATGTTGTGAATCATACTGGCACTGAAGACTCAGATGATTCTGAGCTTCCGCTTTAGGGGGAATACATTAAGATCAGTGTGAGAATATAGCAGCACATGGAGTGGCCTGCTGTTGGGATGCGCAAACATTTCTGTTGTTTCAGAAGGTTTTCTCTGGCAGGATTGGCTCTTTTTTTCTTTTTTGGCCAAGTATGTAATGTCATAACCTGATGCCTGAAATATAATTTATAAGCAAGGGCCTTGTGCTAAGCATGCCTTTGTGCTCTAATGGCAAGGAAAGACAGGGAGGGATGAGCAGTACAAAAATGTGAGACATAACAATATGAAAGACTATGAGAAACATTGCTTTTAAAGTTGCTGTCATGAATAAAATTATTAATAAAATGCTGGAGACTGACAGGCAGGGAGCAATTAAAAGGAATTTCATGAACTCACAGAGAGTTGACTGAAACTGCTGCAGGTTTACAGGGTATTTGAAATGGGCATATTCAGGGAAACACAACTCCAAAAGACTAGAGCACGGACATGAGGTTAAGAGCACTGGTGACTGGGGCAGGAACAGACGCAGACACACACAGAGGAACAGGACACATGTGAAAGGAAACAACACCTGGTGACAATGATGATGGCAGGGCAGTCAGCAAGCAAAGGAGACAAAGACAGGAAGTAAAAACAAAACAAGGCATCTGAGAAAACCAGTTATCTGAATAAAACAGGAACAACCCAACACAAAGACAGGTGAACACAGAGCCACTAACACGGAGACAGCACAGAGATGCAGAGACAGAAAAACACTTACTGGGAACACGAGAAAATTAGGAACACAATAAATTTATCAGCAAAACCCAATAAATAACAAAAACCTGGGACCAGGACAGTTGTGCTCTCCACTCAAATTGACAGTTTGCCATCTGAAGTTCAGGTACGTTCTCTAGGGTTAACTAGAAAGTAAGTACTAAATTACACTAGTGGGCAAATACTGCACCTGCTATTATTACTGTTGGCATTACAGTAAACATCACACCCACTAATACTGCCCTTCAGATTCCACACTGAATCAACTAAGCTTTTCTCTGTCATTTGGCTTTTGTTCAGTGTGAGCTTGCACTAAGCCTGAACATCCACCAAAAATAGAATGATTGAATTACAAGCTAATATCCCGACTTGAACTAATTATGGCTAATGGGGTCAAACTGAAATAAATGAACGCAGAGCAGATCATATTAAACGACATGGAAAATGTATTGGTAGATTTTTAAAGTCACAGAGAACACGACAAAGGAGCAGTACTGCAGTACCATCTACAGCTTTGGAGCAGTGACGTTACATATGCTTCATTTTTCTGACCTTGATTTTTTTTGCCAAAGGGCAGATATTTCAGACCCCACCACCACCACAGTATCCATTCAACCCATGTGTGGTCTGCAACTGAAGATCTCTCAATTCATTCAGATCAGCTTTATTCAATTCTAAAGGGTCTCTGGTGCTGTGAAATGAAACTGTGTGAATTATAAGCAGATGTTTTCTGCAGCCAGTTTTGAACCAAACTCCAGCACTGCTTTCAGTTGTTTTGCAGCTTTCCATATTTACCATATTTAATTAAAACACGCTGGGAGCACTGAATGAAAGTGTGGTTGTTTGGTCGCACTAGGTGTGGCGCTCACAACAAATAATAAAGTGAATATGTCTACACTGAAACCTTTCGCACCTCACAGTTAATGTCCATCCTTTAATGTTTAGCTCATCTTAGAAAATCATCTTATTCCAAGATGAATGACAAAAGGTCATCAAATCTGGCAGTGAGGTCAGCTGAGTCAGGGAAGCTTGCACTCCTTTTCCTACATTTGAGACTTAAATTGCACGAGCAGCTGCGAGGACGGAGCATATCTCTTAAATGGAGGTTGGGTGGGTGGCATCTTAAACAAAGCATGGATGGCTTTCAGGCCAGTCAAAGTTTATTGAGTCGCTGTATTTGCATGTACTGTAAGATTGCATCGTTGATTGCATTAGCGGCACAGTCTGTAGGTGTACATGTATACAACCCCTGAACTGTGTGGTGCATCTGTCAAAGAAGCTCAGAAACCTTTAAATGGTGTACAGACTCCGCCTACTCAGCAGCCCGCTAGTGAGTTAATCAGGTGGATCCAGTCCAAAGAAATTCATGTGGTAATCCATTGCAAATAATTTCTCCCTAAAGCAGTTGCGAAAAGTGACAACAGTTAGTCCTCCAATGATTAATCATAGCCCTTCCTAAATTTATTATTATTGTGTAGCAGGTGAAATAAGTGGAACGAGGCGCAGCAGAGTGTGTTACTTCTAATGACACTGAGTTTTACCGAGAGCTAAAGCTGACTTAAGGAGATGTACATGCATGCAGAGCTGGGATCTGAGGCTGTAATCTCCTATTCTAAGAGCAGCTTACCACTTGTCAGGCTGCAGAGTAGAGCCGATCACCAACACCTTCAGTGTGCTGACTGTGTGTGCTAATTTAAAATGCATTGACTGCAAAGGGCTGACTTGAGTATCTAGCAAAAGAAGACGTAAACCTCTTTAACTCTGCAGCAGTTACTATAACGGGAATACAAAGGTGAAAGAAAGCACCGAAGCACACTAAAAGAGTGTAATTATTCCTTTTGAATTTGTTTATGAATGCGAACTATCCACATGGTTCTTTATAACTGATACGTCTCCTGAAAGCATACACACTTTCCTTCATGGTAATCATCTCCAGGCTCCCATTGGGTCTTTTGTTCCTCATCTTATATTCAAAGCTATAAGCGACTTGTCTAATCTGTGATGTCACAACAACGTACATCTCCAGATAGTATTAGTAGTGGAACTTGGCAAAGGTTACTGTAAGAGAAGCCAAGACGATTAGGTATTTGCAAGTACTAAGGCACCGCTAAGCAATATCCGTTGCAACTCTTAACACCTGTATCAGCCAAGGGTAAATAAAAGTTTTTTTGCATTGCTTCCCAACCCTGCCAGCTATGATCTTTTTCCCACAGAAAGATAATGTGTCTTGCAAGTAAGAACCATATATATTTTTAAATATTTTTGTGTGCCTGCAGGTAGTGCTTGGCCTGTCTGTAAGGGTCTTAACTTATATCCCTCTTACATGCTTGACCAGCAAGAAAGGCAGTGGATTATACCGAGAAATAGGATTCTTTTACACAGACTTGACAGGCGTGGGTGTAAATCTTGTTTACTGAACTCTGTCCTGAATTGATACCTCTGTGTGTGTGTGTGTGTGTGTGTTGGGCTACAAGGATTTGCAGTGAGGGGTTTTTAAGGTGAAGCTGAGTAGTGTGTGAAATCAAAATTCTGAACTCAGCCTCTAAAAGCTAATTGGGGGGGGTTTCCATATGGTCCTGGAGCCTGGTGTTAGAGACTGGAGGCATCTGCAGGTGGCAGGATAACAATAACGACAAGAGAGGTCAACAAGATCTGGTAACTGTCAATCTAGCCCATTCTCGCTACTGTAATTCTGACTGGAGCTATCTAAATAGTAGGAAATTGTTTCTAAGTCAACAACAATTTTGAATGCTGACAACTTCTGAAACATCTTGAGAACAAACAAAATATAAATGAAATGAAGCGTTGCTTGATTGTTATTGGCAAAGAGTTCAGAGGTGGTTTAGCTGGATTCCGGTGCATCGCCCAGGGCCTGCAGAGCTGGTGATTATCACCATATGCACGATGAGCATTTATCTTTTTGACTGTCATCAAAATGCAAACAGCTGGGTCATTCAAGAGAAATTCAAAGACTAACTACCAAAAGGCATGTGGCCAACCTGCTGTGATGTCCTGTGAGAACTGTGTAGAAATGTAGGCTGTTTGTTCTCTGTGGTACGACTTTCAAAAGGTATCAGACTGATAGGACTTAAAGATTCAGGGGACAAAGATGACTTGACCTGCAGAAAAGCCAGCTCATGTTGTGAGTCTCTGAGGGGTGGACAGTTACTGAGTTCAGTTTTCCTTTTTTCTTTTCTTTTTTTTTCTCAGCCCCCTGAGATTTGCAGGGGCCCTGAAGACCATTTATTCATCATGTGTGGTTACCACTCATCATGGTAATAAATATCTATGACTCAGGCTGTTAATCACATAAACCGTGACGCATAAACTTCTACATTTTCTGTAAGAGTTTCACCAGAATACTTCTCAAGAGTGCATGCATGAAAAGCTCAGTAGCATCTGAAATCTTATCTGCTAATATTTTGTTTAAAGAGGGGGCGCTCTGTGAAAACATGCACAGCATATATTCCTAAATGAAACTGTGTTACCAGAGAGACAGAGCCAATATGGGCCCAAAATGATTTTTGTCTTTTTTTTGACATTTGCAGTATAATCCAGGAATGGTTAAGACATGACAGCTTCTGTAATTGATGAATCTTAAAGCAAGAAAAGAAGCGATCCATCAATTTTTCCATCACAAGCAGCATGTCACATTTCTCAAATCTACAAAAGTTCAAAGATTTCTGTGGCTTGTGGGAACCCCGTCAAACATATATTGTGCTCGGCTCTCATGTCAAAAGCTCTGAGGATTAAAGAGTACTTTAGAGCACCAGATCATACCCAGAGTTCTTCATTCAATGTCAGACATTCCATAAAACAGCTTTGAGGGCTCTACCAACTCCCTGCATTTCAAGAAAAATGGCCTAATATGGTCCTGAAGGAGGCTCACTCACATTATTGCCAAAAATAGGTATTTTCTACAATATAATTTAAATGTGAGTCATTCTTGAATTGCATAACAATGGTGCAATATGTCACTCAATATAGTGGAAAACAGATTAAATTTGGGTTAATATTGTTTAATAGCTTTAGATATGAACACTTATGAGGTAGGGCTCTGGTTAATTTAGTAAAAAACAGTGAAGCAATTCACTGACAGTTACTGCATATTTCTGCATTTCATCACTGACTGGTCCTCTTCTGTGTTAAAACAAAAAAAAGTATGGCTTTGACCTAACCACAAGAAGTAATAGTTAGAAGTTGAAGCTATTATAAAATCAGCAACGTGATTCAACTGTCATCAGCATTTTATGAAGCTGGAATATTTAAAGTACTTTTCCCATAATCTATTTTCCTCTCTATTAGCATGCCACAAAGAGTCGGTGCCGACAGTTGTTGAAAAGCAAAAAACTGAAGTGTTGCCAAAAGCTTGATCAAAAGCCTTAAAGGATTTTAAGCTACAGAATATCCAGTGTTGACACTGGCAGCGGTTTAGAGAAGCCAGCCCACATGGAGACATTTAATTGGGTGACAATGGGAGGCCTGTGAACATGGCAGAAGGTGAGTGCATGTTGGTGTAGACATTCACTTCAGGGGATAAGAGAAGAGGAAATAGAGGAAATGAGAAGGCGCCGTTCACTGACATGATTGGCAGGTAAAATTTCCTGAGATGTGGGGTAGCTGGTCTGTAGTGTGAACATCTGGACTTAAATGCAGAATTGACCACCCACTGGGTCCATATGTGTGTGCGTGTGTGGGGGGGTTGCAGACACACAAATAAAGTCCATTTGGTCTCCTTTACAAAATTAGCTGATATGTTGCAATTCTCAACTGCAGTCTAGAGCTGCAATCAAGAGCTCGACACTAAAACAGCACAATTGACCCATGAACACGTTTTCCACCTGAAATCTGGAAACCTGAATCCTAAAAACTACAACATGGAAAACATCATTGTAAAAGGAAGAACCCTCCTACATGGAAGGTTCCTCCTTTTTATCTTTTGTCTCTGTAACCTGAGCAGGACACAAACTTTGCTTAATAATTACAGTTTTTTAATGCAACTTTAATTCCCTCCTGCAGCTAAACAGTCTCACAAAACTCTTCTGCTCCTAAAAACCAGCGATGAGTCACACCACCCAATCTGACTGTAGCGTGATGAATGGATCTCTGCAGTCCATCTTGTCAAACATGCTTTTAAGACCATCAAATGTGTTCGTACTTAAAGAAGGGGAAGAAAAGAAATTAATTAAAAAAAGAGAGTTTTGTGGGCTCCCCTTCTCATCCCACTCTTTCCTCCTGTGAGCCTTCAGCTTTTCCAGAGAGTGAAATGAATTCCACGGGATTTGTGCCTGTGTGGTGTCTTTTGTTAAGCAAACTTAACCCGTGTCTGTTTCTGCCGTCAACTAGTGGGCGATTCACACCCATCAAAATCTTTGTATGCGTTATCAGATGACTATTATGGTTGGAAATCCTCTGAGAATACAGATTGTGCTCCTTTGTTTCCCTCTGGCAGGGAGCTCGTCTGGTTCGGTTTATACAGCTGGGCCCGACTGAGATATAAAGTGGTTGATGCTGCATTTCAAAATGTAAAGGGACCCGTGTCTGATCAAGTATGTGTACTTCTAGCAGAGCTTTTGAAAATCGCCGATTAAATCCAGTATTCCAGACTCCACAGAAGGGATCATAACAACAGAAAATGAATGATGATTCTTTTAAATGTGCATATTTTGATTCACTCACAAGAATTGAAAAAATAAATTGAAATTTAAAAGCTGCAGGAACTGTTAATCCCTATTACCGATTCTCTTGTTGCCATTTCTATAGAGTGCAAGCATTTTGGCTGCTTCGCATGAATAGAAGTAAAGCAGTGGAATTTTCTCATCATATAAAAATAAAATGTTCTAAAAATGTTATTTATAAATAAGAAATGTCCAAAAATGACTAAAACAGAAGACTGAACAGTCTGTCTGGCTGGCAGCGCTGATGGAGGTTAAATGCAAGCTAATAGTTCAAGGGGCACTTCCATAATATATGCTACTTCATGCACCCAAGGGATTCAAGGTCTGTCACTCCTGTTTTCATAACATCTCTGAAAGTTATAGAACGGAATCATGTAACATCTCAAATGGCCTTGAAAAATGACATCACGTACAGTAAACTGCTTTTATTGGGGTTTTTTCCCTCTTTTTTGTTATAAATGGGTTATGCTTTTTTTTTTAACTTCTTAGTGGATATTATTTTAAAAACCTTGCAGCTCAGGACTCGAGTTTGCCAAACTAAACTTTGAGGTGCTTTTGCAGGGTGTCAAGTCCTGCAAAACACATCTTTTTCCCATGTCACATCAAAGCCTCACACAGGACGAGGCTGGAAACATGAACTCTGAGCTTAACCGGAGAGACAGAGATCTTCTCTGCTGCCCTACTGTTCCCATAACTTTCTGACATAATGTTATTTTAGTTCCTGTTGGAGAAAAGTCACGACCCGGGAACTCTAAATGACACCTCGTCACATTCTCTCTCCTTGAGTGCCCTACTTTTGGTCATAAAATACTCATGTTTATATTTCTTAGTAACAAAAAATGGAAACATCACTCCTTTGGGCAGATTTATCACCACAAAAATATAATTAATTTTACTACAGTTCACGTGGGAATGATGTCATTAATCACTGAGTTTAGCTACCAGACAAGCGCGGCTAAAATGTATATTCATCCTGTTACAGCACGAGTGGAAGATTAATGTTTTGGTCAAACAGTTTTCTGGAAAGCATAAATACACACATGGGTCCCTGTAACTCTGGAGTCTGGATGTCACACAGTGTCATTTTTGGGACCATATGAAAAATATAAACTGTTAATTAAAGCATTCATAGATCATCCAGCATAACCAGTTTACATTTCACATGAAGATTTGCTGAATTTGTAAGTAGTGCACACGCTGGCTCTAAACAGCAAAGTGAGTTTCAGTGGATGCGGTCCGACACTTTGGCTGAAAACGATCTCAATGTCTATTTGAGGGCCTCTGTTGAAATTTCATAATGAAATCCTCTGTGTAATGGTTTCACGGGGGGCAGGACCCAAAACACAGGACAACAGGAAAAAACCCCAAATTCAAAATCTTTATTCTAAAACAGGACAGCGGTTATGCGCAGGTTTGCTGTCACTGTGGCAAACAAGCCAAATGAGGAGCAGGGGAAAGGCACAGCCCATGAAACACCCCTAAAGGTCATACTCAAATTAAAAAGCACAAGGGATGCGGGAATGCTTGGAAAGTTTGATTGATACAAATTCAAAGACAACTTTGGAGCGCTAAACAGGAGGGATATGCAGGCTAGGCAGACTGATTGGGTAATTTGACTCAGATGTGGCACAAAAAGGAGGGACATAAAACTGAGCATATACCTCACAGCTGTATGACAAACGAAGATTTCAAAATAAAACAGGAAGTAATCAAACACAAACCCCAGAAGTGACACCGGGCCCCAGATGGAAGCTGTAGCTTTGTTGTTGTCCTTTTCTTTTGGCACCACCTTGAGGGCGAGAGCTGTTGGAGAGATTCCAGAGCGATTATGATTACCAGATTTATGTAGCCTTTGAAAATGCTTTGATTTGTTCACCAATATAAATTAACATCCCTGGTGATCTCCCTTTTTTTGTTTTTCATTACAAAAGTACATGCAACAAAAGCTTGCTAGCATGATGAATGCAGTATATATTATACCTGCTAACCATCCGCCTGTCAGCATCGTCAGTGTGCTGGTGAATTAGCCAAAAGCATTGTTTTTCCTAAATAACCTGGTTGCTCAGAGTTGTGTTTATATGCAGTGTTTCCATGTTAGCAACACACACACGACATGAAATTCCTTTTAGCTAAATTATAGCAAAGTTATTATAGCTGGAGGTATTTGCTTGAAAACCATGCCTAAAATGCCTTGAACATCTGGAGAAAGATCATAACCTGAAGAAATACTGAGCTGGCAAACAAAATCAGCATGTTGAGGTGTGTTCAGTCTTGTATTGCGCTGCATAGTTGAAAAAGATGAAGATGATATTGTGAACCTATTAGGCTCTGCTCTGGTAAACATGTAATGGGACATCTTATGCAGGGGAAAATAAGCCCACACACATGCATGTTCATTGCAAGCATAGTTTTTCTGCTGGGATTGGGATGGTGTTCCAGCACAGCCTTGCCCACACAGCATCCAAAGAAAATCACCCACATACACATCCTGCCCCGACAGAGATTGAGGTCAGCGGATTGTCCAAGCAGTGCCAACAACAGTCTCATACAGTCACAAAACTATTCTGCCTGGGATAAAATAACAGGATCTGCAAACACAAACACACACACACATATAACACATGGGAAACATGGGAGGCATAGACATGTGAGCTCTGGGGGGTGTCCTATGGTGTCTGGTACTAGGATACTTAAGAAGATCCTATGGGTCCTGTGGGTTGCAGCGTGATCCACACAGTGTTAATGTTTAAACTGGTCAGTTTAGAGCCACACACTGATGCACATGTGTAAAAGGCGAAAAAGGGGGATTTTCAGATCCCTTTGGTCACCATCTGTGGGCTCACACACACAAGCACACACTTTCACTTGCTCTGTAATGACTGGGCTCATGTGTGAAACAGAACCCAGCGGGGCCTGCAGCTATGCTGGACAACGTATACAGATAGGAAGTTAAGCCTCTTGCAAAGCACGACTTAGTGACAGAGGGATCAGGCGTTAAGACATAAAGCATGTTAGGATGGTTCATGACAAGAGCTTTTAAGAAGAGTTACTCCAGGTCACGAACACACTCATATCTGAGTTCACTCAACCAATAAGATCTTTCTAATGTAAAGGCATATGATGATAGACAGGCATCGAGCCAGAGCTGTGACGCACTTCAGTTAACCTCTGTGCTGAATAAAATTTTGCAGTCAGTATTTATCTGCAGCTGTGAGTGGCTATCACCGAAGAACCAACAGAACATTCAGTTCTCATAAAAAGTTTGGAGAAAGTTGTGGCATCTCAGTCTAGTGTGATCATATTTTATCGGGGGGGGGGGCCTTCTCGGGATTAGAAGTTGATAAGTTTATTGCACAAGCTGTCTGACATTATTCCAACCGAACCATCCCACAAAGGCTATTCTTATATAATCCTTTATCACTTATCCAGTGAAGTAAACTGAGAATACAAAGTGGATCAAAACTAAAATTACTCCTTGAAGAGAAGTTCAGGTGTCTCAGGCTTGTGTACAAACGTTAGGGTAGCATGTGCTGACAGACTGATTGCTGCATCAGGTGTTACACTGATGTTGTGGTGAAGAGGTAGTTAAGCTCTGAACTTACCTGCCAATCTACGTAAGTTCCAACACTGTGCTGCAGTCATGAGCTTTGGATAATGGCCACGAGAATGAGATCCTGGATGCAATTAGACAAGAGTCTGAGAGCAAGCTGTGCATTTACAAAACATTACAAATCACTGTGGAAAAATATTTTCATTTTTGCAGGTTTGGATCACTGTATAACAGTAACTTAATGTTCTAATTTTCACCCAAAGAACAGGACCTATTAATCACTGCACTCTGTATTACTGTAAAATAGTTGGTTTTACTTGAAATATAAGAATAGAAAATATGGGGAAAAAAGGCAATAAATGAAGTGTAAAGGTCAGGTATCCTGATTATTCCTGATCTTCTGTCATTTATATACAGTTATAATGGTTGATGTTCATATTCAACATGGACAAAGTTTCAAACAATAAGGTCAGTGTATGTACAATGTGCCAAATTAAGTGAACTTATCTGTTAGGTGACAGAAAATGTGCTCAACAGAGGCCTGATGAGATTTTTCACTCAGCATCAGAAGTGCAAAACATTGAAATACCAGGGAAACATATTTAATTCTTTGTTACACAGCTGTGCCTCAAACACCACTTCATTACCACTAACAAAAATCCTGGAAATGCAGGCACACATCCACAACAATCAAAGCTTAAATACAACATAACTGATATAACAATCACAACACTACTAAATAAAAAAAAAAAAGATATCAAACGTCTGGCTAGTCTTGTGTGGAAAATGTCTTCACTAAAAGTGAAAGAAAGAAAAAAGTTATCAAAATGAAAGTATGTGGGCAAAAATAAAACTAATTCATGAAGTACATTCTTAACATATTTGATTTCATTAAGGACACTGTATGTGTTTACACTAACAAGCTCATTCGTTGGAATAAAAACATGTCATCTATTGCTCAGACAACTGCCTCATTTTACTTGGGAGGACATTCTCGGACATTTTGGGAGCCTCCAGGGAAAAGCTGCAGGAAGTGACTGAGTAGAAAGACATCTGGGCTACCTTGCTCAGCCTGATGCCACTGGGCAAAAAAGGATGGATGGGAACCAGGATCAGAGGCCTAGTGGGACTTTGAGCTCCTTCCTTGAATGAAATGCACAGCCTGTCTATGCAGGCACTGGTATGCCCACATACAGCAGTGCTCCAACAGGTTGCAAAAGTAAATACATTCTGTAATCATTCTGTGCTCTATTTTACAGTTACTGCACCAAGTTTGAGAAAAGCTAAGACAGAAGTATGGTTCTCCTGAGCATTTTTTCCCACATGCCCAAAAAAGACCATGTGAAGAGCTGTAATAGAAATGGATTACAGTGGCATGAAAGAGTCCAAGAGGGTAGTAATGGCAGCGACTGAATACACAGTCCATGTATGGAGAAGCATCTTTTGTGAGTGTGGGATGAGAAGGAGCACAAACAAAATGCCCAGAAATCATTAGAAGTGATGTGTACAGTAATCCCATGAATCACATACAGTTTAGCAGAGCATTCATGTATTCATGCAACACTGATACTTTTACTGTGACATTATTGTCCCTATAGTTATCTCTTATTTATTGCCTCCTTATGCTATGACCAAAACTCATGCAGTTGGTATGTTACTGAAAGATGCGCCGGAGGATCATTGCCTTCCAATTATCTTTGATCATAACCAAATGTTTTAGGCAGCACACGGCATGCATAGCTTTCATTTAGGCAGTGTGGGTTTCAATCTGACATGCAGGCACACTAAAAGAGTTTGTCATGTGGTGTCCTGGCCTGTGATTGTTCACTGAGTTTGTTGTTTCTGGGGGTTAACAACTTACAGAAACCTTTTTCTAGCTATATGACAAGGCAAAATTGTTGCATCTTGTAACAAGCAAATCATGTACATAAAACAGGAATAGCGCGGGGGTGGGGTAAGGGGGGGTGTCAGAGAGAATGACCATCTGCCTCACCTGCTGGGGGTAAGGAGGAGGTGCAAAGATGAGCAGTAAAAAAGCAACGAGCTGAAGTCTCTCCTTGTGGTCCACAGAAATTAATGTTTTTCAGGGATGTAGTGTTTCGGTATGGGTTACATACCAACACAAAAATGCAAAAATGTAGCTCCATGCTCACTCTCCTTACATAATATACCAAACACACCCTCACAATTTGATGGTCCATTTAAGCTCCTGAATTTCTCATCTGATATGTCAGTTCCACTGCTGCCTTGCATCTTTACCCGCCGTTTCAACCTCTCCACCACCCCAACATCCACCTAGACACAGACATGTATCTAAATTGTTGTTAAGCAACAGAATAATATAATTGTAAAACTCCACTCACCAAAGCTTTAGCAAAAACTTTTTGCATGGCCTGTATCAGACAGCAGGCCAGACCTTTCTGCAAGAATATTTTTACACCAGAATCTGTGGGGATTGAGTCCGTGTGGAGCCAACATCAGGCGGTGATTTGAGGAGCTGCAGTTTTGGGCACGTCAGTGTTGGCTTCATTCTGCAGTCCAGGAGGCTGCTGTGATGGCACTGATCATAGCAGCCTCATGTTTATCATGTTCATTCACAGTAGCCAATAATATCATTTGTCTGCTTTTTTATTCTGAAAGTGAACCTGAATTTACTCAGAAAGGAACTGCTCGGGCTTCTCTTGGTCACGTGTCCTGATCTGAGCTGATGCAGCAGCAATGCAAGAACACTGTGACAGAATGCAGTTGGTGGAAACATTCAGAGCCTCAGTACTGCACATCCATCACACAAGCAGCTAATGTGGCTGTCATGCTGCTTTTCAGCAGCCTACTGAAAATGCTGTTAATTAAAGTAACATAATATCACGAACTTCATTCATCCTGGAGGGGACGAGTAACATGGCAGCAGGATGCAGACTGGAAGCCGGAATGAATCTGGATATTCACAATGCGTTCACCTTTTTTTTGACCAATGTGGACTAAACTCATGCTGCTCTGTACCTGAGCTTACAAAGAGTCAAGATTCCTGTATTGTTGTTTGTTTTGTTCTATTTAAAAATAGTTCCAACTTTGGGAAAATATGCTTTAAAAATTTTTAAGGTGCTGCTACAGTAGGTAGATTGTTTGTTTGTTTTTAATTTGGACAAAAGACAGCATAGCGTCATCTGTGACCTTGGTTAAAATACAGTGACTTGCAAACAAAATTTTAAAAAAGTGTCAACTATTCATTATGCTCTTCTGGTTTCTTGACTTTTGATTAGTAGAACAGTGGTAATTCTGTCACTGCACTGTGGAAATGACTAGCATTTAAGTGGCGTGCTGTCATTGTACAAGAACTGCTACGACTCTGACCAGGATCTGTTGGGACTCGGAGCTCTGTGAGGACGCATCTGCGGGTCTTATAAATGATTAAACAGAAGAGGATGCAATCAGAGAGGGGTGAGAGGGAGATCAAAACACACTGAACCCCGAAGAGTGTGAAAACAATAGGACACAGTTCTTGTGGACCTGCAGGTGAGTAATCAGCTGTTTTTTATTTATTTATTTATTTATTATTTTCACAGATTTTGAAAGAAAATGCAACTTATGACATAAAAGCATCACTGAGACTTAATAAAATGTGAATATCTGTGTGTCACGAGCTGCAGACCTGTTGTTGGTTAAGATGACTCACGTGAAGCAGTTTCAAGGAATTCCCATGTCAAAGGTATGTTACATGCTGCTGGGAATAAAGTAGCGTAAAGATAAAGGGATGGGGTCGAAAGTTTATTCATGTGCTTATTTTTCACCAACCAGGCAAAATGATTATCCTTAAATAACATTAAGTAGGACATTTCTGAGAAAAACCAATAAAAGAAAGGCAAGATAATCAAGTAAACAGCTTCCATTTCCACAGCGCATTGGTTCTGCATGTGTATTTGTCATTTGGGTTGCAATCTCATGAGGCTGCTGAGGCCATAGCAGATGATTGGGGTCACTTCTATATTCATGAAACCATTTGGTGACCCCAGTAGAAGCACGTATTCTCTCATGTTCCTCTGTCCTATATATTGACGATGTCCCACATTTGATTTGTTCAAGTTTACCACTGCCAACATTACAGGACACGCATTTTTGTTAAAACTGGCTTTTACCCAATGAATATGAAGAAAGCAGGGAAGGATGGCTTCATGGTAAAAGACAGCCAGATTTTAATAACTACAGTCCAAAGACACGGATAGTGGGTTAAGTGGTGAGTCTAACTTGGCCATGGATGTACAGTGTGGTTGAAATCTGTAGTAGTCAAAATTGCTTTGCATTGGTGAGAGAAGCACAATATAAATGAAAGTACACATGGAAAGTACTTGGTTGCAACAGCACAGCAGCTGAAATAACTGTTCCCTGCAGTGTTTCCAGGTACTGGAAAAAACTTAGGCTATCCTTAAGGTACTTAGCATGGGAACTGGGTAGGTTGCATTTAAATAAAACATGATTTCCCCTAATGTACTACATGCAAAATCTGTAATCTGCCTGTTTATTTTTAAGGGGATATGTAAAACTTTTAAAACTTCTTGTCCCACGCTTTCCTACACAAACACAGTCTTTGCCTCACAAGTAGTTTGCAGGGAACTGGCAACCCTGGCCACTAGTGAACTGTGGATAGTGGCACAGGCCACTTTGCAGCACATTTTTCCTTTAATTTCACTCAAACTTATGAATGGAGGAAACCAGCGAGGCTCAACAAGCAACACAAACTGAAGAACTGACCTCGTTAGTTTGCATCACTGAATGTTGGCATTTAGTAATTTTGTCAAAGCCATTGAAGAGAGCTTTGCACTAATGCAGCGTGTGTCATATATCTACAAACAGAAGATGTGTAGCAGGCACACAGCAGGAATTTCCTCTGTTTCTTGGAGTCTCTGACAAAGTGTAGTATGTTTAAAATAATGTGAGGATGAATGCTGCATATAGTAAAAATATAACTTTTACAAGTCTGTAGTTTTGTTTCTAAATCCTGAAAATATTCATAAGTCACCACCGCATCTATTGCCTCTGAATTCAAGTGCTAACACTGTTTAATGACACTCACAAAAGTTGCTTTTCTGGTTCTAGTCAATGAGAGGTTTGTGTAGAGAGGAGGACTATGCATTTCTGGGAATCTCAGAAAGGACAACAGAAGAAAAGACAGAAGGAGCGGCAGCTTTAGAGGACGACTGGAGAGACAAGAAGGAGGAGAGGGTAAGCCGACTGTGACAGAATCAAACATTACATTCCACTTATGATGTGCAAATGTGTGTGTGTGTGTGTGTGATTTAGGTCCGCAGGCAATTAGAAAGGGCGCAGCAGGAAAAAAACAGACTGAGAGAAATAGAAGAGAGCAAGAAGGTGAGCGTGCACACGCACACACACACAAATGGATGATAGACATGCTACGAGTCTGTACATCTGCAAAACAAACAGCCTCTTCACTTTCAGCCTTTGGCACAGCATGAAGGGTTGTGCTAACCGACACCAGCTTAGTCTCAACAGCTTGCACTTGTTTCTTCTTAGACCTCATGCTTGTTACACACACGCGCACGTGTGCTTGTGCACACATATACACACACAGGTTGCACCCAGTAGCTGAACAGTAGTAAATGAATGTAACTGGTGTGGTGATAGATCGACCTGGCAGTCAGCACTGTTTAATGGAAGTCAGGAATCGAAGGGTTTGAGCTCTTCAAAGAGTTTAATGATTGAATGTTATTTCGTCAGGAGGATCCTTTCCATAGCACACCCCTTTTAAACAAATTTTTAAAGCCCTCAGCCAAGGATTTTGTGTGAAATTAATCTTTCTTAATAAATTATTAGCAATTACCAAATGTGAACTCATTATTTTCCCCCCTCCACTTAATCTTTGCTGTGAAGGCAGCCTATTATTCACGTTTAAAGACAGTGTGTTTAGATTTTCGTGAGACCAGGCTGTAATAATCAGTCTAATAGAAACAGAGCGCTGAACAATCAGGCAGACAGACCGTGATGTGACGCCAGATCGATGAATTTTATTTTACCGTTGAGATTCTCTTTATCGCTCAAGGCAAAATCAGAATCGACTTCCATGGAATTAATAGTCTAGGAAACACACCTCTGGCCCTCTGTCAAGACTGCCGCGGTTTAGCAGTTGCTTTGAATGTGCATGTAGACACACATGTAGCAGTGAGAGAAACAGACATTTGTGAATATGAAAAAAGTAGTTTTGTGTGTACTGTGGACTTATTCAAAACACAACAGATAAACAGTTGCCAAAAGAGGTGGATATGCTCATGGATTTGGAATGCACACATACACAAAACAGCTGTGAACGCTTTGAGCAGTTGCCTGATTTTTGACAAGAGCGTGTCAGGTCAACAGGGGACGTGGGCTTGCTGTTGCTGTCAGTGTTTCCACTCCTCTACAGAATAACAAAAAAGGGCAGGAAGCTGATGACAACATTTACCCTGACAGAGTAGACGGTCACTCTCACAGCGGTATGGAATGTGCTCTCTGCTGAACCCTAACTTGACCCAGACCCACACACGAAAAGTATACAGAAATGCACATGGACTCTGTGACTTACTGACCTTCTGACATGTGCACAGAGAACACAAATATACATACAGTTGATGTAGACAAGCAACCTGAACCTGAACAGACCCCCAGTCTCCTTCGGACAAGTGTTAATCTGGATACAGTGTCACACTTGCTCACCACTAGAATGCCACAATCGAGCCTTATAAATACCAGAAACCCACTGTAGCGTTTGGAAGTCAACATTCAGATTTGACGAGTGAATTACAATGAAGCTGACCAAAGTACCCAAGCAAAATGGCTTAATGGGTGACCAGGGTACCTTTAAAAGCTCTTTCCAATTTAGTTCTCTGGGGGGGGGGGCGAACAGTTCTTAATGTGTTGACCCAAAGATTCTTGGTTTAGATCCTATTTTAGCTTATGAACCATTATAGGCAGACTCACTAAATAATGATTATAAGCACAAACTGCATTTTTTTATAAGTCTTGCATAAGCATTTGACATCACCTGAATTAAAAGCCTTTAGCTCAGAGACGTGGGAGCAGTTACAACATTAGTACTGCACTACTGGTTACATTAGATTCTTTTGAACTGCTCAACTTTGGCACTGCATTAAAAAACTGTTAAAAAAAAAAAGCATTATGAGTCTCTCGTGAAAGACTTTGCATGGGTTCAAGTACAATCCTGAAAACCACTGCCAGTGAACACAGATTCATAGCCGTGCCCATAATTTCAAGTTACAACTCATACTGTGCATCCAAGAAAGCTGCTGTTTTCTCTGGGCCTTTAAGACTGAATGAGGCAAAGTGGAAAATCGCCTTTGACTGGTTTGATTACTCAAATTCGGATATTCCTCATGGAAGTCACAAACATCCTGTCCTTCAGGCTAAAGAGGACAGGGGCCATCCTGCTTGCTGTCAGCTGACAATTCAAATGCAAGAATCTGTGATGGGAGGGGCATTAGTGTGAATGGCACAGGTAACTTGCATGTCTGTGAAGGAGCGCTTCTGTCCAAAAGGGATTTATTTTTTTAGCAAGACAATACCAAGATGGATCACATTTGTATTCCAGCAGCAGGCCACAAACTGTTGAGCAACTGAGACCATATGAAGAAAGCATTCTGCTTTGTAAACTGTGTGTTTGCTGCATCTTCTCCCACCTTGCACAGTTCTTTCCTGTGCAAACTGGAAAAAAATAATGGAGTGCAGAATGATAACAGGTCAGCTGCTACATCCTTCTTTCTTCCCTGTGATTGATGGAGCCAAGTTTCAAAGAAGTGTCAGCAGCTCCCGATGTGCCCTTACTTCTTGCCTCAGACAGAAACAGATTTCTGAATTCCTTTGAGTTTTCTTGTCTTCAGTTTGAATATCTAAAGTTTTAAATAGACTTGGAACTACTGAAAATTCCTGAAATCTTTTTTTCTTTGTAAGAAGTGATGTTTTGTTCAAACTGATGATTTTCTGAACAGAAATTTTCCCCTCAAGCTTGAGAGTTCTTTGGACTGATGAGGATCATACTCTGTTAATACAGGAAGTTATAGCTGTATACGGTCTGTTAGATCATATTTACAGTTTATGCCTCAGTAACACGGAAGAAACGTGTGTCAACTCCTCCAACATGTTTCGAAAGACATTCACTTCTTTATTTGTGCAAATAGCATCTGCGCTTTAATTCTAATGGATTTCACATTTCTTCACCTTTCAGTTCCCAAAAGCTTCCTGTGGGAATTATGTTTTCGCTGTCAGTTTTTTAATGGCTCACAGAAGGTTCAGTCGTCTGCAGGATGACAGACCACTGTTAACCAAGTATGACCCTCTTCCAGAAATATTTGATCTTTCACAGTTTACCGCAAGACTTTGGTACATTTCACACATGTAGTGCAGATTAAAATATTTATATAACTGATGATAATTATGACCTTCTGTCATCTAATATTGTACGTGTACAATACACGTCTGGATTTGTGCAAATTTTGCCAAATTATTAGCGATTATTAACAAAAGATGTTGTGACACAGTCTTCACTTCCTAATGTTACAATTCAATTTGCACGCAGGAAATAAACAGGCCCCTGCAGGAAACAGTGGCCATTGAGTACAACTCAGTTCATGACTTTGAATTGCACTTAGCTGCTTTAAATTTTACCGTTACCAGGTAAATTAGTTGGGAAATCCAACCCCGCCCCAAACACTGTGTAAAGTGCAAAAAAAAATTTTTTTTAAAAATGAAAAATGAAAAAAATGCAATGATTTGGAAATTTCATAAACTCATATTTTAATCCCAATACAACAAAACATATTAAGTATTTAAACTGAGAAAATATCACATATTAAGATAAATAGTAGCTCATTTAGAATTTGATGGCAGCAATCCAGCTCACAAAAGTTGGCATGGGAGCAACAAAATGCTGGAAAAGTAAAAAGTCCTAAAAAGAAAACAGCTAGAGGAACATTTTGAAATTAATGAGGTAAACTGGCAACAGGTCAGTAACATAAATGAGTATAAAAAGAAAAACTACAGAGTGTGGAACAACATTAAATTGTCATCATCTACAGTACAGAATATATATACGAGTCTGAGAATCTGGATGGCTGTGACAGAAGGATGGCAGCAAGAGTGAAAGGGATGATTTAGAGGATGGGAGTGAGACCTGCTGTGATGTATGGTTTAGAGACAGTGGAATGACCAAAAGACAGGCGGCAGAGCTGGAGGTGGAAGAGCCAAAGATGTTACGATTTTCACTGGGAGTGATGAAGATAGACAAGATCCATCCATCCATCCATTCTCTTCCGCTTAAGATAGACAAGATTAGGAATGAATATGTCTGGGGGACAGCTCAGGCTGAGCGGTTTGGAGACAAAGCTTAAGAGGCAAGGCTAAAATGTGCAGAGGAGGATGCTAGGTGTAGGGTGAGACAGAGGCAGATTCACTTTGGCAATCCCTAAGGGAGCAGCCGAAAGAAGAAGAAGAAGATTCTGAGACTGTAGAGAAATCTCCGCACAAGGGACTAGGCCAAAAATCAGTATTGGATGCCCATGATCTTCAGGCAAACATGAAGACTTCATAGAGACTTCCATGAAGGTAGCCCGATGTCCTATTTTTGACCCTGTGCTCACTGCCTGGCACCATGGAGCCCATTTGGCGTTTGTCATAGAATACCAGAATTGGCAGGTACACCAATGGCGCCCTGTGCTTTCAAGATCACCGCAGGTTCACCCTGAGCACATGTGACAGACATGAAAAGGTCTGGAGAATTCCTGGAGAACATTGTGCTGCCTGTAACATCGTTCAGCACAACTGGTTTGGTGGGTCAGTGATGGTGTGGTGAAGCATATCCATGGAGGGATGCATAGACCTCTACAGGCAAGGCAACGACACCCTGACTGCCATTAGGTATCAGGATGAAATCTTTGGACTCATTGTCAGACCCCACGCTGGTGCAGTGGGTCCTGGGTTCCTCCTGGTGCATGACAATGCCCGGCCTCAAGTGGGAGAGAGTATGCAGGCAGTTCCTGCAGGATGAAAGAATTGATACCACTGATCATATGCTGCTGCCCACTTCCAACCAATATTGCATGTAAAGTTCCCCAGCAGCAGGCGGTGCTTTTTTACACTCCATTTGTCTGCAACAGCCTGGCATTGGTTTGTGTGTGGCTGCTGTTCATGTAATTCAGGTTAACCACATCTGTAGTCTTAGTAATTACCACAGTAACACGTCTGCTGACAGTTTATAGTTTCAACCCGAAGACCCTCTGACTGATCCTCACACTGGCACTCCACAATCACCACAACTTACCA
>JAMQGT020013198.1:0-44465 GCA_024447675.2 Pterophyllum scalare | reverse complement strand
GTGGTGTATGTTACTTTACTTCGTTCAGTTACGTATTGCTTGTGTGTGTGATATAGAGGAGTTAGAATTTACTGTGAAGGAACTTTGAAATTTGGCATGTAAGCAAGAAAAGCCTTCACAAAGTAGATTCAGATAATGAAGAGAGGACCTTCCACCCAGCAATTTTAGATTAGAATTTATTTCTGTTCTTATTTTATAATATTAAATAATGAATCAAGGTGTAAGCCTGTTTTTCTAAGATATGTGGTCCTCACAAGACAAGCACACTATGAACACATGATTTTTCTAGAATATAAAGCATTATTGTAGATTAAGCAGAATATAAAATAGTTCAAGTGAGCTCAGCCTTAGACATATATGGCAGCAAGTGTAATCCATGTAATAGCAACACAGTGATATTTTTCTGCAGAACAAATATCTTTATTTTTGATACACAGTATTTCTTGTTAAAAATTTTCATCTAAAGAATCACTTGCCTTGTTGGTGTTTTAAATGGTGGGAGGTGATGGGGTGGTGTGGGTATTCATCCAATTTGAATTAGTGGTTAGTCTTCCTTCCTGCAGGATTTTTCATTATATTCCCAGAAAATTGCTTTTTTAATTTCTAGATTTTTTTAAATACCTGTCTTCCTTCCTCTGTGGTGTCCTAAATTCATATTAGTGGTTTCAATTTTCATAATTAAAAGTTGGTTTTTTTCATTTAAACACTGCAAAAAAAAATGTATTCATTTTATTTTTGCTGCATCTGTGGCTAAGAATGCATCATGTTTTGTAGTAGTATCATTGATTGGCTACTATGCCAGTAAAGAAGCATTTTTTTCCAATGATTAAGATGGAACAGTAAGGCTTTGTAACCTTTGCTGCAAAAACTACTGCAGGCAAACCCCTATGTTCTCCTATTTACACATGAGCCCAAGAAAATAGTAAGAATTGTATTGATTGATTGACTGATTTGCATAAGCTAAAGTAAAATAGTTTCTGTTATTTAGATTTCGGGAAAGACGATAATGCAGGAAATATAATGAACAGGCAAAGTATAGCACATTCATTAGCTAAAAAGGGGCTGCTGTATCTCAGGAGTTAGAGTGACTGTCCAAAAATTGGAAGGTCAGCAGTTTGATCCCCAACTTTTCCAATGTTAAGGTGTCATTGGGCAAGATATTGAGCTCTGAATTGTGTCTGTGTAGAATATAATGCTGTATGAATATACAGTACCAGTCAAAGTGTGTCCAAACCTTTGACTGGTACTGTATGTGTGAATAGGCGAATGTGACTTGTAGTCCAATAAAAGGTGCTCAGGGTGCTCAGAGTAAAAAAAGCACAGTCCGTTTACCCATCACTGATGTTTAGTGTTTAGAATCCTCAATGCAATTTTCAGTTTCATAATCTTTTGTTGTCATTTTCAGTCCCATATGTCTTCCTTCTATTTTTTTAATACCATGGAAAACCTTCTCAACCTGAATTAGTGTTCACATTGAAGCTTCTTCTCTTATTTCTCTCTCAGTTTCATGTTTACCTCCCCTGCCCGTGGCTACACTGATAGACATCTGAGCTGTGGGGAGAGCTCCATCCAAAGGGGTTGAGGGCAATGCTGGAATAAATGCAGGTGAGTGAGTGAGAGGCAAGTTGCACATGGAATTGCTCACAGCCTACCCTCGCACACACTGAACTCTTTACCCCAATGATCTACTGTTCCCCCCAATAAATAACACATTGTTGAAACTGTGCCAAACTGACAGGCCTTCAGCCCTTCAGTTCCAGCCCTGCAGTGTCTGAAAGAAGAATGAAAGAGGGAAGAACAAAATACTTTGATGACTGCCAAACTGCATTTTATTTTCTTTCATATTGAGAAAAATGGATTTTAAGGGATCCATAACCTTCTTTAACACTGACTTTCAAAAACACCTCATGCAGTCTGCATAAATCCCCTTCCTCTCCACTTCCCTCTGTGGCATCTTCAGTTCTTTGTCCAGCTTCCTTTTTCTGTCTCTCTTACTCTGTCATTGTTCCCCCATGGGCTGAAAATGCTAATTCTTTCAAAGGAGCCATGGGATTTTGCTTGCCTCAGTAACTTTCCTCTCTAGATTCCACATTGGATGTACTCCATGATGTGTTTTAGCCTGTGATGGAGTGTAAATTACATTCTAAAACAGAAGTGCATACATAGATCACAGTGAGAGTTTACTTGTTAAGCAGACGCACAGGTGTCGCCTCTTCCTCTGTGTTCTTTTTGCTCTTCTTTCTCTGCTGCTAATGGGGATGCATGCCCAGCCATCTGTGAAGGACAAGGGAACCTTTTGGCCGAGACAAATCGCTTTGGAGCAGGGCTGCAGTCTCCCACCGCCTCCACATCCCCATGCTCTCCATGCACATACACAGAGATGAACACTTGCACACGCATGCTGTCCCTCTCCTCCAGGGTAACAAGGGAAGCGTTTGCGTTGGGTCCATAGTGTTCCATCAGGAGTCAGCCAACTGAGCCACCAATCTAATCCCCAGCAGCAGCAGCCCACATGGCTGCACTGCCAAGTTCCAATTAGACCCATAAAAAAAAAAAAAAAAGTAGTCCAGTTTTCCTGAATGGGGACCTTTATGAGGGGTGTGCCCAGCCCTCCATGACCCACCGTCCACCCGATATAACAACGCGGCTATAAAAGCAAGACAAGATGGGGCAACAGGCCAGAACTATAAGACACCCCCGAGGGGTGACACTTGCAAGAAACAAACAAAGCTCTTTCATCGCAGTAGGAAAGAAAGTAACTGTCTGTTCAGCGAGCTGCAGTGACTCAAAGAAACAAAGTTCAGCCTCGGGGGCTCTGAGACCCGTAAACCCATTGCTTAGAGTCAATGACAACTGGCAGGTTTATCAAAGCTTGGGTGCGGAAGTACACAGAACTCCCATTTTTAAAATTACAGGGGCTGGTTCAGTGCAAAAGATACAGCAGTTATTTGGTGGGTAATCCTCCACAAGTAATGTATCATTTGAAGTGAACTGATTTTTAGTGGGTCACAGAAGCCAATAAGCATTTCTGTGCGAACTGTTATAGTTGGTGTTTCTTGATCCGATTCAGTGTGATAATAATTTAAAGTTTTGAATTTTACAGCTGTGAATTCGACTATTGGTATTAGTGACTTTACTATCTAACCAAGCTGTGTGCAAAAACTGGCAGGTGACAGTGAAGCGCCACTGATCAGAAATTGGGACTACAAAGCTTTTCCTTGAGCTAGAGGCTGACAAAAAGCCATAACAACGGATTTATAACTCCTATCTCCTATAAACAGCACCAATATACAGTAAATGGAGACAGGTCCTTAATAGTCCTAGCTCTTAAGATGTAGAGGATTCTGCTGACAGCGGTGTCACTGATAGCGTCTGTGTGTACGAATCTTTATGTGTGTGGAGGGGTGCTGCCTGTCCAAACCTAAATGTCCTGAGTGACCTTGCTAAATAAAGACCAGTAGATTGAGTCATCTGCTCTCCCTGTCCATTGCTGAAGCGGTGAGGCTTGAAGTATACATTTGCACGCCGCATTACACCTTCTAATAGGCAGTCAGTCAAAATAACATGCTGCCTGAAATGTCAGCGTTTACCTTTGTAATGACCAAGCTTTCACTGAAATTAATAGATCCTCAAGCTCATCTCTGGAGCTGAGTGTCTTCATACTGTCAGAAGCAGAGACCCTGAAACCACCAACCCACACCGATGCACCAACACACACACACACACACACACGCGCACACACACACACACACACACACACACACACACACACACACACACACACACACACATTTCTTCATACCTGAGCAAATATGAACTCTCACTAACTGCAACTTCCTAATAATGGGAGTCGCTGAAACATTTAAGATTGCATTGTTAACTTACTGCATCATTTGGATTTTATGAAGGCATCTAAATTGTCATTGCCGAAAGATGCTGCATGAAAAGATCCACTGTGATGTGTTGATTCTTGAAACGTGGCCCTCTAGTGTAATACCAATATAGGTAATATTTTAAAAATGATAAATGGTTATCACACACATGATCATATCACACCCAAGGCAGTGCCAGCACAGTCATGGTTAGACTCCCTTAACAATCTATTGTGACTGACTAAAGTAAGGTGTCTGCTGCTGCTGTGGCTGCAGAGACTTCTCTCACTGGGAGAGGCTCACTTCACACAACAAACTTGTTAAGCTGAACTGAGTCACTCCCACAGGTGTGTATAAATTGTTGTTATGCAGTTGAATGAAGCACTGGAGACAGGGGAACTGTTGAGGACTTAATTCTTAATTTAATTACTGAACTGTTGTCTGCTCTTGCTGCTGCTTCTCTGCTCTGCCTTCTAAGCATGTTAAGCTAGCTGCTTCATTAAAATGCTCTACTTTACCTAGCACTTGGGTCAGGTCAACAGTGTTGGTTGATTGCTCTGTTTTGGCTGTAAAAATGGGGCATTTTATATATTTGTTCATGCTGGTTTACAAAAGTATATGTTTTTTACTACTTGCCATCTTAGAGACACTAGTGAATTAAAATTGTTTTACAGTATAGTCTTTTATGACGGTTACTTATGACCTTTATTCACAGGTGCAGTTACATTCTGCCTATTGCATTTGTTCATTAGACATGCAAGATGTAAGCACAACAGCCCTGCATCGACATGCTTCACATTGCCTCAATGCTACACGTCTTCCTCCACCAAACAGTGGAATAAATGAAATTAAGGGCAGTTCTGACTAAAAGATTTTTATTTCTATTGATATCTTCTGGTGTGTAGTGAAAATCTCATATTGTGTCAGCCCTAATTTATACATTTTATTTTTAATGCCCTAATAATGTAAAAGTTGCAACAATATCTCATACCTGTATTAGATTTAATATGAATAACAATACTGATTAGGTCTGACACCCCCAATACGTTGTATCTTTGACACAATACCGTGCAAAAGTCTTGAGTCACCCTTCCGATCTTTAGATTTTACCAGGAAAATGGGACATATGTGCAGTGATTTATTAAAACGTGCAAAAATAAATGGAAATACAATGTATAAGGCAAAAACAGAGTTTGTACAGTTCTAATGAGTTTGAACTGATCTGTTACTTTTCTGAGTTCATAATTCCATCAATTTTTACAAGATCTCCAACACCACTGGCTGAAATGTAGCCCCAAACCATGAAGGAGCCTCCACCTTGTTTGACAGATGGCTGTAGGCACTCACTGTTGTACCGCTCTCCTGATCTCCTGCATACATATTGATGATGAGTTGAACCAAAAATTTCAAATTTGGATTCATCACTCCATCAGACCTGTTCCCACTGATTTTCAGCCCAGTTCTTGTGTAATGTGGCAAACCTCAGCCTTTTCTCCCCCGTTCCCCTTCCTTAAGAAAGGATTCTTGACAGCCACCCTTCCACTGAGGCCATTTCTGATGAGGCTTCAGTGAACAGTAGAGGAATGAACCGTGTCTTGTGTCCATTCTTTGTTGGATTGTTTTCTATTACTCAATGACTTTCGCATACTTTTCATCTGCTGTAGATAGATTTTAGGCCTGCCACTTCATTTGTCCTCCCCTTATTCAGTTTCCTTCAGTTTTCTTCAACTGAAGAAATGGGTAGAAATTGTATGTTTGAGGTCTAACAAAATGCCTAAAGGTACATGTGCCAAGTTGTCTATTATGTGTGGAGACTTGAGTTAGGCACCTTTTTTATGCTTGAATGATTCACAGGTGAGTGGCTTAACAAAAAACTAAAAAAACAAAAAACAGTTCTATGAAAATGGTCAGGTACAAGGACAAGACTGAAAATGAGTGAAAAAGTAGCCAATGACCAAAGAAAGACCTACAGAAAGTCTGGAGAACTATTGATCAAGAGCACTTTAAAAAAAATGACAAGACTCTGGCTCCTTAAATATTGAGGGTTGGCTCAAGACTTTTGCACAGTACTGTACCTCACACCACCAACGAGCTCTATTTCATTTTGAATCAATCTTTAACGATTTATAACCACTGATTCACTCAGGCAGGGAACATATCAGTTCAATCACACTGACGGGAGCCTCGTCACCCTCTGTGTTAATGCTAGTCTCCCACAGACTTGCTCTCTTTCTACCAGTGAGGAAAGTAAAATATAAGACCCATATTCACCTCAGAGTGACCACCTCAGAGTTTTTGTTCATAAAACTGTCAGATAATGAATTTGGCTGTGTGATTATCCAAGAAGACACAGTGGCCACCTTGAAAGTCAAAATTATCACACAGTCAGATCCAAGAATTAAGTGTTCAAGGTTAACATTATGTTCAAAATCTGAATTGTGTTATATTTGTCTTTAACACTGCCTGTAGGATGTTACTTGGATAACCTTCACACGCTTTTAACACAAATACAACCAAATGATAATGCATGTATCCACTCGCCTGCTCCAGTATGTTTTCTGCTCTTTTTCAAACTCAGTCAGTACTTAAAGATTCCTCTTGGCTATGCTCAGTGATCATATGCATAAACAGAACTTGTTATTAGTGTGCCACCGGAGTGCATTGATGTGCGTTCATGGGTCAGTGGGAAAATGTAGCATCTGCCCTCACCTCCTCTAGTGTTGTTCCCATATACACAATAAAATGAAATGTTAATGGATGCTAATGAAATGGCTAATTGTGGATTCGGTGCAACCATGCGAAGCTCACACTCTAGGCCTTGCTTTTCACCGTTTATCACGCAAACTCCTCTTGAGAGTGCGAGGGGGTAGAAAAAAAGCCAGGAAAATAATAATAATAATAAAACAATGAAACAATTATTACGCATGCAGACCTAGTATCATGCAGGCAACCTGCTGTGGAGCAAGCGTCATGCCAGCTCAGAGGTGACATTCCTTTGTGCTTGTTCCACAGATTGCGGTGCAACTTTTTCGATGGTGAGATGGAAAGGTAGCTTGCAGTATGCTTGCCGGCGGCGATTTTTCACCTAAGCAACAGTCTTGCTTGTCAGCCCCGACAGAGACAGCCGCCGAGGCCTGCTAAAGCTGAGTAAAGCTCGCGGCTGTCTTTATCTCTCGGCCTGTGAGCCCAGAGTGGTTTCAGGCAGTGATTAGTGAGGCGGATCCCACGTGGGTCACCCTTTTGCTAGAGGAGATCAGTCTTTGAGATTTGAGGCATCTGGGCACCTTTGTAGTAGGAGCATGTGAGTGACAAGAGAGGAGAGGAGAGGTGAACAAAATGGAGACTGGAGAGAGAGGGAGACAGGCAGATGGAGAAGAGGTCTGGGTAGTAACAGGAGGAGATGAAGGCTGTATGATTAGTTTGCTCAGGGAATAGAATTGTTGAGTATTTTAGGTGAAGAAAAACAGGCTAGTTTCATAAGCGGCATCATATAACTGTAGGCTGTTTTAGAACACCTGCAAATAAGTAAATAAGTATGAGCCAACACTGACACAATGCCCATGAAAAATATTGCATAGAGAGGCTCTTTTGTGATTCTTTTATTTTTATTTTTTTGGTGTGCCATAGATAGAAAATAATCTTTTTCACTCTGACCCATTTTTCCTTTCTCTATCAATATGATATTATAAAAGTAGTTTGACTTCTTTTGAAATTCACTTTTTCACCTTCCAGCTGGGAGCAAATGAGACGATTCAAACCACCTTTACATCTCATATCTTTTAAACCCTGAAACTACCAGAATTTCCAAAGTTTACAGATTAACAGACTATATTTCAGTGGTTTAATCCCTCTAGAAGTTTGGTGTTTTATATCCAAGTTTCTCTTCCCAGCCAAAAATATATTCAATTAATTTTTTTAATTTCTATAGCACCAATTCACAGCAGTTCTCCTAAAGATGCTTTATACCACACAGTAATACAATATTAGAGGGGAAACCCCACAACAATCAGATGATCCCCTATAAGCAAGCACTAGGCGATGGTAGAAGGAAGAACTTCTTTTCAACAGGAAGAAACTTCCAGCAAAACCAAGCTGAGGGAGGGGCAGCAGCCATCTGCCCCGTGAGAAAAAGGAGAGCACTGGGACATGACATGACAAAACTCACATACTATGGGGGACACAGTTATTGACATATAGTAGTGTGGCATAAACACACTGTGAAAAGATGAGCGTGGAGAAGAAATGCTTGACGTGTCATTAGAAGTTCTCATCAGCATCAGCTGCACTCTAGTGCTAATCAGCAAATTTGAAACTAAGAAGATGAAAATGGTTTAATTAACAACAGCCAGCATCTGGCTTTCTCACTGTGACAGTGACAGCAGGCTAACACTAGCACCTATTCCAAGACAACCTTGAACTACAGCATCAAAGAGCTGCTAGCATTGCTGTAGCCTCCAGTTTGCACTATACTGTAAAATGTCAAATGTTGTCACATGACTATAATTACTCCCACAGGTAAGCACTGTTCCTTGGAAATGTTACAGTGAGGCTGGAGTGAGGAACCAAATACAGACATGAGAAAGAACACAAAGCTTTATTGACTGATGTAAACTGCACAAAAAGAGCAAAGTTCGAAAATGAGTTAAAATGAGTTAAAAAAAATTGAAGCACAAAATCCAGATGAATCCAAGGAAAACAGAGATATATGATAGGAAAACATACAGGAGCATAACTGACAGCTTGACAGAAGACACAAGGAAGTCTTAAGTATATAAAGAAAAACATAAAGAAAACAAAGAAACTAATAGACTAATTATTACTAATTAAGACTAATAATGCAAAACAGACCGTACCAAAGCGTAGAGGGTCAAGTCCTGTGATCATGACAGGAAAAGTTGCATTCCTACTATATGCTTTCCTGTCCTTCCTGCATTCTGAATGTTGCTGTCCTTGCAGTGTCAAACGCGCTAAAACAAACAGCACAGTGCTTGACTAAGAGCAGGGGTGACAAAGTGTAATTACTTTTGAGCAGAGGAGATCTTTGTTTTCTTTGATGGCCGACTGCAGATTCACATTCCCGTCTTATCATCTAGAACATCCAATTCCACAACCTGCTTAAAGAGCAGCAAAACTAATGGCTTGCAGGAGATAGCCCGTGACTTTTAAATGAGGCATTTTTGACTTAATGTCATCATTGCATGAACTCAAGAATAAAAAGTGTATCTGAGAAAGTTAGAGTTTGAATAATTTTTTTTTTTTTAATGAAACACGTAGAAATGAGGCTTCGCCTGTTCACATTTCCTTTCTTTTGCTTCTTCATAGTGAGGAGCTCTGGGCATTTATTTAAAGATCATGTTAATTACTATTCATAGTATGTTGAATGACTTTTTTATGAGGAGTAGATCAAAGATGGAAATTGAATTTAAGCAGGTCACCCACCTTAAAAATTCTGCATTTATACTTGGACTAATTTTCCTGTGCTTGGCATGTCTCAAAGGTCTGCGTTTGTGAGCACGAGCGAGCAGGAGAGCGGCCTGTCCTCCTGTTTAGTGAAATTCTATTCAACATCGGTTATTGTTAACAGTACAGTAATCCCAGTCTACAAACTAAAGGAAACAATGCAGGAACATGTAATAGGAATGTGCTTCAAGGGGTAATTTATGACAATAAAATCAGCATTCAGCCCCATATTCTCATGGTTCTTGCTTCAGCTTTATAGTGCTAATTATGCCCATTACAGTGTCATTGATCCCCCTCCCCACCACCACCCAGCTTTGCTGGAGAAATAGAACACCCTGCCATTTGCCTAATAAGGAAGAAAGTTGTTCCATTTCACTGGACTAACCTCCCATCTGCCTTTATGCTGCTAAATGAAACTGATTTGCCTTAAAGACAATGCGTCTTAAGTCTGGAAAAGAGACGGAAAGGGGTGGGGGGTGGGAGAGGAGAATCATAAGTGGGCACTTATGCATATGTTTGATAAAGATAAGTGACGTCCCATCTATTGGTCGTTAATGAGATCTTTTGCAACAGGAAGATGTATGTGGCTGTGGTGTGGCGCGCACTAGTGGGAAATGACTGCTGAAGGGGGCTGCAGAGGGAGGCACTTCATCATGTATAATTGCTACCTTGTACACACTGGGTCCCCAAAGGCTCTGGCTTCTCTGCAGACACCCAGGACCTTCCTCCTTTAAATTTCTTGTTGCTCTTCTTCCTCATTCATTCTCTGCTTCCATTCTATCTTTTCCCCTACTGGCCCCTGTGCCTGCTTCCTCCCTGAATATATTATTTCCTGTTAAACAATGCTATAGAACAATGTCTTGCTGGTTTGAGCATCTGAATACAAGCTAGATTAATCAGGCGCAAAACACAATGACTTCGTCTTCGCCACTGGCTCCCCTGTGTTCCCTTTAGTTTAATGTGTAGGAATTTTTTTGGTCTATGCTATTGCATTTATCTTTTGGGAAACAGAGTAAATCAAACAGAAATAGCAGCTGTAACATTTTGCAGTACAGTTCATCTTTAACAAGAGCTTTCTGAAATGGGACACCATGCTAAGAACAACTGCTCAGTTTCTAACATAAGTAAAAGCAAACAAATAAATCTGATATGTTTCTTGTTCTAGTGGCACACACAGATGAGCGCGTGTTTACAGCCGCCGCAGTCTTTCAATGCAGCATAATTGCGAATTGTGATTTTCGAAAAATAAAACCTCAACAGCCACGCTAATCAGCAATATTGTCTCAAAATCCCCCCTTTTGCTTGCATTTGCTGTGTGTTCATCAATTAGTAAATAAAGAGGATTTTGCATATTTAGACAATTATGGCATAATGATGAGTCTCTGAATGCAGAAATATTCAGAGCAATCTTAGAAATGGCACAAGACACAGCACATTTGTGTGAGCCTTTCACAGGATGTTGATTGATTGAATCTCTCGCTGTCTATCTGTGCGTGTCCTGTCATATAATATAGAACACGTAGTTGCGAATCTCATTCATTTGCGGCAGGCAACAGCTTCAACAATACATCGATTAATGGGAAAAATCCAAAGTGGCGCCAGCAATTTTGGCACAATACCCTCACGCCCATTCAAGGGATGGTGGGAACACTGGCATGCATCAAAAGCAGTTTTGGTAGGGGCTGTTCGTGTTGGCAACAAGGAGTGGAGCTAAGTGCAACCATCAGCCAGTCCACGCAGATTGCATGGCACATCAGCGCTATGCAGCCCTTCCAGGAATGGAAAAGGGTTTATTTCTTGCCAGAACTGTGGAGCAGCCATGTTCATAGCAGGTTAGCCTCTCTGCTGGGTACATCAGGTAGGCTTTGGCAAATGACAGGGATGGAAATAAAGGAGTGCATGACTGGATCAGCAGATGGGGTGGGGGTGGTATATTCTTTACTTGGTGCCATGCAGCTGCAAACACAGATAACATATGCCAGAGAAAGGAGGGCAGACAGAGGCTCTGTAAACCATGATAATCCAGACAATGTTTTCTAAAGGAGGGCCAATACTAAGCCTAATGGTACTTCAGTTGAACATTATCAAAGGTGCTGGACACATTACAATGCAAATGTGTTTGTTTTGTTGCATTTACATGCAACAATATTAACGCTGCTGCCAAAATCTTTTTTTTTTTTAACGATTGCATCAAATGACCGTTTGTCATAAAAATCCTGCTGTCATGGCTATCCAGAGAGAGCTTTTGATTGTTTTCTTTTCTCTCCCACAAAAAAAAAATCATTTGTTTATTGACTTACCAAATTAAATTTAACCAAAGAAATCACAGCCATAAGTCAGCTGCGTCACATCATACTCCAATTAAAACTGAATTTCAAGATTAAATTTGCCTGGCAGCCTAGAAAGAGGCAGTGATGCAGACTGCTATCTAAGAGCAGCTGTGAATGGCAACAGGAGGAAAAGGAAGAAAGGAACAAATAATAAAAGCAAACTTTAAGTAGAGTTCATCATAATGTACCCACTCCACTTAAAGCCAGTGTATGCTAGGAAAACAATACATATAACTTGTACTGGCATACACTGAATACATGGTTCAGTAGCTTCAGAACCACCTTTAGCAGCAATAATTTGAAGTAATTGCGTTCTGTATGACTTTGTCGGTCCCTCACATCATTGTGGAGGAATTTTGGCCCACTCTTCTTTACAAGGTTGCTCCAGTTCATTGAGGTTTAGAGGCATTCATTTATGCACACCTCCCTGCATAGAGTCCTGACTTTCACATATGTTTACGTCAGTGTTCTCAGGCTATGCAGCGTTGTGACTTGATCCAGTCAGTGCTGCAATGAGCACCAGCTCTTTAATGACTGTGTATACAGAGTGCGCAGTCGAGAAATATTTGAAAAAGAAGGACACGGAAAAAGCAGAGAGAGAATGTGCATGATAGCTGCTATTATAGTTAATATGTCCTCACACACCACTATTCTTAAGAATTTCACTTTCACTGAATTCAGTACAGAGCCATTTTTTTACTGGACGTTTTGCTTTAATAGTTTGTTTTTCTGAATGTTGGTAGAGGATGAAATGTGTTACTGGAATTATGTCAAAACAGAGCCTTTATGCTGACAGAACTACACAGAAGCAGCCCGATGAATGTTCAGTAACATCGCGTCGCCATGCAGACTTGTACTTACTTTGTGTACTTATGGTTTGGTTGTGATCCTGCACATATCTCTGCAAAAGCCATCTACATGTAGTTTGAAGCACTTTCCTGCCTTAATATTATTCAGGCACACTTCACATGTCTTCCTGTCATATCCATATTAATGGCTTGTCATATTGCCATAGACACAAATGCTGTAAGCTGAATGTAAGCTGAGTGAAATGAGAAGCTGAGTGAAGGGCCAAATCATGTCTGCAGCATGTCCAAACAAACGGAACAAGAACTGTTGGCCAACTCTTCAACAATGGCTCTGCCTATCTTGTGCAATGGGTACCTAGCTCTTACAGCAACTGCCAAAGCCACTTCGAACGGCCCCCACTTCAGACAAGATCCTTTAGAATAGCTTTGAACACAATCACGAGAGTGAGGCTAAGCCCGTCAGAGGGACTACCTTTGTATAATTTTCACGAATATGCAAAGCCTTTGAACTCCAATGTGTGTAGAAAATCATGCCATGTTGTAGTTTACAGTGTGACTACAGATGATGGAGAATTATTCATTAATGAATAGGTGAGAAGCCTTCTGAAAGAGACTGATGGTTTGATGTCTCGGCATGTCATCTTGCCTTTTATTTGCTGGATGTGTAATACCGACATACACAACTCACTAAAGTGTATCGATGTTCCACATATCTTCAGCAACAGATGTAAAGAGTAAAAATTTATGTAACAGTAATTGTTGAAAGAGTAAAAAATAGGATGAAGCATGCATTACAGCACAGATGGAGCATAGCTATCAGAAGCTGCTGATTTCCTTCTTGAACTTTCTACAGAATGGACTCTGAAAAAAAGAAAAAATATGGCACTCAACAATAGGCTGCTGTATGTGTGGGTGTGAGGAGTAGGAAGATAATACACAGGCTCCTGTGCATGGGAGGGCCTTTGTGTGATTGCCTAACTGAAGTGGGCATCTTTTCAACATACAGCAATCCATAGATTTCCCAGTGTACAGCGTATATGATGCAGTGCAGTGTCCATTTATTAAAATGAAAGATGGCAGTCAGGTGATGGTTCTTCCTTGATAATTCACAGACATGCCTCACAAATTGTGCCCTTTGTTTTTTTTATATATAAAATAAATTTGCTCCCCTGTTTTCTTTTTTTTTCTATCTAGTTTCATAATGTGTGTGTGTGGGGGGGAGGGGGGAGGCATGGTTAGTACTGTCACCTCACAGCAAGACTGTTCCTGGGCTCATCTGTGTGGAGTATGCATCTTCCCCCTGTGCCTCAGTGGGTTCTCTCCGGGTCCTCCGGCTTCCTTCCGCAGTCCAGAGACAGGCGTGGTGGGTTAATTGGTGATTCCGAAATGGCTGCAGGTGTGACTGTGAACATGATTGGTTGTCTGTCTCTGTTACTCCTGCAATAGACTGAAAACCTGTCCAGGGTGTAACTGCCTCTTGCCCTATGACAGCTGTGCCAAGCGCCAGGCCTCCTGTAATCCTTAATTGGATAAGGCGAAGAAAATGGACAGATGGATGGATGATGGATGGATGGATTACCACATGTTTTAAAACTTTGTTTTCCTGGTTGCCGTGGTGATGTCTCCATGTTTTCGCTACAAAAAAGGGTTCCTGACACAAAATGAATGTCCTGCTGAAATGCAGTATTTACAAACTCATGTTCACTGATGCGCGCGCGCACACACACACACACACACACACACACACACACACACACACACACACACACACACACACACACACACACACACACACACAAAACAAAAAAACATAACAATTTGTGTCCATGAACATGAAACAATTCATTTTTCGTGACTATCTCACAAACAAAAAGTGAGTGTATATTTCAAGAAATTGATTTTATTTCATAATATAATTTAATGCCTATTAGAAAATTCTAAAATAATAGAAGCCTTTAGTTACTAAACATTGTTATTTTTTAGTGCTTGATCATAGCAGTCCCATTGCAAACCTAAGTTGGAGAAGTGGTTATGGAACTGGCTGGCTGGCTGGATGGATGGATGGATGGACTCTCAGAGTATTGAATGGTCCACAAAGAACAACGCATGAGACAGAATTCAGTGGTGCAAAGTCTTTTGAATAAACAGTTCAAAAGTGATTCTTTAGCAACCAAGCTAAGCTGATTAATTGACCATTAGCAAATGTATTTTCCCCTATTCAGTAAGTTTTTAATGGTGTGCATTCATAAAAAAAAGGGGGAAATAAACACACCATTAGAGTAGTCACTGAGCCACTAATTTTGAACCCCCACCAATTTTGTGTGGATAGGCAAATGCCACTTTGTGATGTGACCAAAGCTTAATACTGTTAGTTCTCCGTTTTAGAAGATGGAAAATGTGTTTCCAGACAACCAATTAAATCACTTCATTTTAATTCGCATTTGCTTAGGCAATCTGGTAATCTGCCAGCTCCCGTCAATCAAACACAGACACCAACAGTTTACTGCGGTTGCTACAAAAGAAAAGGAAAGAAACATATGTCACATAATTTTAACCATTTAATAATGATAATGAACTGCTCAAAAATATTACAAAAAATAGACATCATTTTTTAACAACTAAAAAAACGATAATTTAACTAGTATTTTATCCGTGAGGTGGGGTGATGACCAAAGAACCAAACTTTAGAAAATTCAGTAGAAACTACACATAATTACCACAGAATCTTTTTTTTACTCCAAACCTTTCAACAGACAGGAAGCTGAGAGCTTAGGATAGAAGAGTTGAGTAATGTGGATTATTCTGAAATCTCCATTTACATACAATTATGTTTAGCGTTAATCATCTGTGCAAAGTGTTTGTCTCGTTCAGGAGGAGGCTAGTCTGATTAACAACCTATGAACCTGCACATTGTGGGAACTTATTGGTAGGAATTAATTTACTCGGCACATCGGAAGACTTTTAATTATCAATTGTACATCATGTATTACAGTAACCTGTTTGACCTCCAATTACAATAGCACCAATCAGAGTGGGGTTAATTCCAAGCGACGATCAATTTGGCCCAATCATTTTGCTCCACTCCCATGGGTGCCCCAGTCACTTTGAAAAATATATAAATGTATTTCCAGCAGCCCACATCAACATATTACCTTGTTTTACTGTCTCGGCTAATAGAATGCATTTATCAAAACCACGTTGCATATTGCTGTGCCTCCAAATTCAGTGTTAATGACACTGCGCTAAGTGCATTCTCATTCTCACTGAGATTTATACAATAGCACTATGACTGTATGACTGTGTTGTCTGTTCACCCCCCTCCTTTTTTTGTGTTCATTGCTGTGACTGATTTCTTGGTTAGGCTCAATCAAATTGCTGTCCTCTGCTACAAATTAACTCCTGCAAATGAGAATTGGGGGGGGGGCAGTAAAGGTTATGTTATCATTCAATCTGTGAACGTCCAATCTTATTTCTTATTTTCTTATTGAAGATCAAGAAAAGTTCTGCCTGAGGAAAAGAGCGCTCGCATTAGTTTGTAGTATGTGTGCACTGTACAAGAGCGCACTTTAAAGGAAGGCCACATGTTCTCTCCTGAGAACTGTTTCTGCTGAACAGCCAATAGCAGTTGTCTTTGAAGGCAAAGTACAATGGAGAGGGAAACAAAAGCTTTGCTCCACTGTAACCAAGGAGTAAGTAGGTAGGCCTAAACAATGACAGCATGTCCTTGAGTTATAAATATATAATATCCCTCAGGTGGCTCTGGGAGACAGCAGCTTCTGATTGGCTTTGGTTATAAATCATTCATTACAGTTCACATCAATAATTAATATTCCAACCAAGCCTGAATCCTTTATGTAAATACTGTCACACATTAGAAGGTTACCATTGTAAACTTGCATAGACAGCAGTTTGTGAACTTTTTGATTGCCAGCTTAGGGTGCCGTGTTTGTCTCTGCATTCTTTTTAACTAGCCCGCAAGATAATACAGCACAAGGGCAGCGAGAATAAGCTATAAACATTGCAGGTCAAATCAGATATTTAGCTTGTATCAGGGTATACTGATCTTTGATCGATTATACATGTCTACAAACCACATGACAGTTGAGAACTGTAAAACAATCACAGGGATGGATGGTTTTGGTTAAAGCCACAAGAGCTTTATTGTGGGGAGAAAAAAAATCAGCAGACAAATATCTTTCTTATTATATTGGATTGTTTGGTTAAAGCTGTCTGCACAGTGTCTAAAGCATGGACCAGCTGTGTAGTCTGACAAAAGTGAGTTAGAGATAAGGGAACGTCTTGGCTGCCAATATTAGCAAATTTTATAAAAACAAAAGATAAATGTTTATGGATCTTTTTTTTAATTTCAGAATGTAAACAAGCCTACATGTTAAAAAAAAAAAAACCCCATGTGATAGCCAAATCACATTCATGCTGAGGATTTAGAGAACACTCTTATGTCTGTTTAAAGCTATTATAGTAATTTCCAGCTCTGTATTTTCATTCTTCAATTCTACTGATGCAGCTTTGCATGATTCCACGTTAAAAATAGCCTGGATCTAATCCTGGATCTTGGTACGGCCCCTCACTTCATCCACTGTCTGACTAAAGCTGATTCTCTTCCTCTCCCTTCAAAACAACACTCTTGTGATTGGCTGTCCCTTGAAAACAGAAGGTCTGAACATCTTAACAGCAGGTGCATGGGTCATGGTGGAGTTAACTGCTCTTACTGACACCATACAGAGCCAAGAGTAGAAAAAAAAAAACTTGTTGGAAGAGCAGCCTGAATCACATGGATCACTGGCTATGTTTAACAGATGCATTCACCACCATCACACACACACACACGTTATTTGACTTGAGTTTCTGTTTAGGTCTTTCAGCCATTCCTATATTTAAGGCTTAAATATGGGCATAGTCCTTGTGTTCTTTGTTTGGTCCTTCTATTAGTTTAATATTGTGACTCTTAGTCTGGGTAATACTGAACTTTTGGTTATGTTTTTTCCAGTGATGAGTCTCAATTTTTGTAATTGCTCTTGGGCTATTTCCTGTTTTAGTTTGATAGTTTTGCCTTGGACATTGCTTTCACTTCCTCCCCTGTCTCATTACCTTGATTGTCTGCACTTGTGTTTTCTCCCAGCTAGATCCCCTTGCCCTAATTTAGCCCTGTGTGTGCTTATAGTGCTATCTTCCCTTTGTTCCTTGTCAGAGTGTCTGTTGTCTTCCCCCCATGTGTTCCCATCAAGTTGGATTCTGTTTGTATTTTTCTTTGTCAAGGATTTGCATTCTGGACTGCAAACTAACTTCCATTAAAAGGTGCATTTTGTGTTTGATCCTGCCCTTGGAGTCTACGTTTGTGTCCTTTGCCTACAGTCCATGACATTTCATTCTTCACTGCTCCTGAATAAGAAATAAACCCCTTTGTGTCCACAGTTTTTTATTTTATATTTACATCTTTGTAGGAATTAAATGTAGGAGAGAAAGGCTGGCTGCTGGCTGAACAGACCACACAACACACTAAGGGCAAAATCAAGAGGTGAGACTAGAAAAGACTGGACACGAAAGGGAAATAACATCACTCAACAAGGAACCATGGACTAAAAGTAAATATAAATGAATAAGCACTAAGAATATAATTATAATATTGTACTTAAATGTTATAATTATATTCTTAGTGCTTCTTTGTTTATATTTACTTTTAGTCCATGGTTATAAAACTAGAACATAAATCACATCAAAAACCCACAAAAACTCAAAACCCTGGGTCCAAGACCCAGGGACCATGACAACCCTCACTGTAGTTTTTATTTAGCACCTAAAGGTTGAACATTAATGATTTAAAAAGTTGGCCAGCTCAAAATTAGAAAATGATAAACAATATTTTGGAGAGAAAGATATCAGAAATTTATGAAGTCCAATATCAGATGCCTATTTTATTTAAAGTGTCCATATTCAGCTTCTACAGTGTAAAAGTAGCATTTGATTTGATTATTTTTTTATCTTTTAATATTAGAATATCTCAGAAAACTCATCTTTGAGTGTTTCTGCAATAACAGATAGTTGTAAAAAGGTTTTGTACTGATATAAAGGTCAGAAGGTCACTTAATTTGAACACCTTTTGTTTAGCTTTCTTTTCGTACCTGCGCTATGCACAGCAGCACTGATGCTCCAATCAATCACAGCTCATTAATGACAAGAAATGGGCTGCTGAAATGAGACCATATGGCTCTGGCTCAGAACTCCCCGTCTCCCTTCCCAGAACCTGCAGAAAAAAAAAATGCAACAGCTTTGCAACCTTTCCCCTAAACAGTTAGGACTATATACCAGTAACTTCTTCAAAGCTTTAAATTGTGCGCATTTTTTTTAAAGCTTCCTTACTGATAGTCCTTGTTAGATTCAGTGAGGAAGTTTATGATGACAGTGTGCTGTAGGGAAACTGTGCCTGAAGAAGCCTCATAAGATTGTAACACCTGGATTCTGTTTAATAGCCATATGGTAATAATACTTCATCAAAAGATTTTCAAAAGTCGGATGACAACAATTTCGACAGCTAAGCCTGCCTGTGCTGACACATGAGGGGAGTGACCAAGTGGTAGAAAGAAAAATCTGTATGTCAGTCACCTGCAGGAGCAAGATGTGAATATTGATTGAGGTGCGGAAAACTTTGCCACATATTTGACACTGAAAGAATGCAGCATTACAGAAGCTTTAAGGCTATAGATTGGGCCTGAAAATAGAGGAAACTGGAGCACATAAGCTTTTTTTTTTTTTTATCTTTAGGGTTACTTCAAAAGCACTGTATAAATATATGTGTTCTGCAGCCTCTTTGGCGCTTTGATGCCTTGATCCCGCTGAACTTTGCTAAAACAACATTTAAGCTGTAGATACTTTTCCAAAGAGAGATTGCTGTGATATTATTGATTCATATTAGGTGTCTGCTGCTGTTTGTGTAGCTTAGACACTTTTATCTTCCATTCAGTCGACACTTATGCCTCAGCAGTAGCCACTACAACTTTCCTGATGGACACGAGTTGGCACTCTGGTATCCTATAAAATGCTTTGGGAGGCGATAATGTGAGCAAGAGCAAAGCACAGGACTCCAGACTGGCACTTTTGTCATGTTAATGTGACTGCATATGACGCTTCGCAAATAGGATTTACTGTACAGGGCCTCCTATGAAATGGAATTGCAGTCTCATAAAATGTACTTTTAAAGAAATTGTGTGAGGGAAGTCTGGGCAGTAAATTAAAGTCCTCTGGCAGGATTAGATGCAGGGAGAGGAGGAGAAGGAAGAGGGCAGCTGGATGAGTATGTGGGGCAGCCGTACAGCTCCGGCTCGCAGAGGTCATGGATCCGCTGTAATTCCACTTCTCCATTTCAGATTTCATTCTTTTTTTATTGCACATTTTATTTTTCTCTGAAACAATTGTCCAAAGGAGGGCTGCGGGTTCAAACGTTAACACAGTGGGCACATAGAGTGAAATGCCTATAAACTGGATTAAAGTGTGTGTGTGTGTGTGTGTGTGTGTGTGTGTGTGTGTGTGTGTGCGTGCGTGTGTGTGTGTGTGTGCGTGCGTGCGTGTGTGTGTGTGTGTGTGTGTGTGTGTGTCTGCACACACTGAAGACCTCCCTTCTTTGCACATCAACCAAACAGCTGGGTCTGGCTTTGTGGAAAAAAGTGTGAAGTTGATTTACAGCTAAAGTTACCTCTCACTCATGTAACATTTTGAAAGTTGAAGACCAATTTTAGGACGATTCTCCACACTGCAGGCTCACAGAGCTTCACTCATTAGGCCACATGTACGGCGGCAGCTCTGCTATAGTCCATGCAGAAGTCATCTAGGACCTTAACATTGCTCTGGTCACTGACATTTAAGTGTACTTCAAGAGTCTCCACACTATGCCTTTTAAAACCTTCTCCTCTATCAACTGCTAAATCCCTGAATCCCTGCCTCTTGTCTGCATATGTGTGTGTGTGTTTGTAAATCTCTCAGTAGATATCCAGCTGTGGTTGTTAATATGAGCTCAGATGAACTCTTAACAAGCTTGTAAGTAAAGATGCAGGACAGGGCAAGTAATGATGTGCTCCCGAGTTCACAAAAGGGCACTCATTTCTTAGGCATCTTTCAAAAAACTCTGACGTTAGTTGAAAGTTGACAATACAACCACTCAACCTTCATGTTTCAAAATCTGAGCAATCTGCATTTTGAATTGGCTTTAAGAGCCATTAATATGGAATGTGGTTGAGATAAATGCTTTTACAACATTCATGGTGAGATGTAAAAGAAGAATTCGGGCTTGATTCATGTTAAGGTCTGCAATAAGTGTACTCATTGTGCTTAATAAAATGTTGCTATTTTTTGTTGTAGCTTTTTTTTCTGATTAGTCATAAAGTCTGTTAGCAACCTGATATAAAACATCCGAGCAGGGTAGCACTACCTGTGATCACACATTTTATCTTCGCGTCATGGGCTCGGGATTTTGTTGTGGGGTGCAGTTATTACTAAGTGTGTCCAGTTTGTTTCTTCGCTGTTTCTGATTATTAGTCGACTGTAGTTTATTTCCATATTTATTTGATTGTGTACAATTGAGTTCTAGTTAGGATTTCTGAAGTGTTGTTTGAGTGTAGCTCCTGAGTTCAGTGCAAATTATTTTACCCTCCTTCATCTCCCCGTTCTTGTCAGTTGGGAATTTTGTTGAATTTGTGATTACTTAGTCCATTTGTTATTTACTGCTTTACTTTGTTAGCCATTGTCTGCTGTAGTGTCTCCAGTGTTCTTTCCTGACACTGTCCCTGCTTATGTTCGGCTGTAACTAGTTACCGCCACCAAGAAGATTATGTTTTTGGCAGCATTTGTGTGTGTGTCATTCTGTCTGTAAAAAATTGAATGAATAAAACTTGCGGGCATATAGAGTGGGGTAATCTTAACAATCTATTGAATTTTGGCTTACATCCACCAAGGTCCTCAAGGTCAACTTAATGATTTACTGGTCAAAAATTAACAAAAAGCATTATAACTTAGAAACTCTGATTCTTGCAAGTGTGGTGTGTATTGTCATCATTTAGAACACATGTGTCAAACTCAAGGCCCGCGGGCCAGATCTGGCCCACGAGATAATTACATTCAGCCTGCGTGCTAGTTTAATATGGCTATGATTAATGACCCGCCACTACTACAAATCCCACTCATGCACTGCAACAGCTGCCGCGCAGGTCAAGGCCTGTGCACTAACCCGTTTTCCCGCATTGCCAATAACACATTGATCAGTGGTCAGCTGATAAAAACATCGGTCAGCACTTTTTACAGTGACATTTAAGCTAGCCTGACCCCCAAAAATGGCCAAACGAAAAGTGGACTTTGAAAACAGGTGGGAGGCAAAGGATCCTGTTCACTGACATCAGAGGTAAACCCTGTTTCTTTTCCTCACCTGCGATGTGCGGGGAAAAGAGTGAAATTGTGGGATGGATGCAGGAGAAGATGCAGAGGGAGACGTGCACAGGTGAGCTGACAGTGCATCGCTGCGTCACACACCGGGAAATGCTGCGTAGCAAAGTCCTAAAGACAGAGCGCGCCATAAGCACCATAACACGGCTGCAGTTTCAGTCTTTTCTGAAGAAAATATCTTCTGAATTATGTGACGTGGCACACAGATGTGACGAGCCTGTGGAAATTTGTCAGTTTATGGAAAGTAAGAAAGGAATGGAGCAAGTGCGAAAGCTAAATAGCTTGTTGTTGTTTCTTTGACTGTGTTTTCAATTTTGGCCCATTCTGTGATTGAGTTTAACACCCCTGATTAAGAAAGTGACAAAGTCACATTAAAAATATAATATGGCATGTTCCTCAGTCTTTTTCCAACATGGCAAATGAAATCGAAAAATTACATTTAAAGTCAGTGTTCAGAATCGAAATGATGGAGTAAACAGTAACCTTCTCAAATGAGTGAAATTAAATTGCTTTTATTTGTCAAAGGCCCTTTCCCCCCTAAAACTTCAGCACATGAGTGAGTGAGTCCTATACAAAGAAATATTTCTATCATATTCACTCAGCTGATAGAAGATGAGCTAATTCATTTCCATACAACAGTCTAGCCATATTTTACATAGTATTTGATGGGGTTGTTTCTATTAGTGACAAACTGCAAAAATAGATGAGTAAACTGTTAACTTGGATTGTTGTTTATTTACTCATGAATATTTGTGGTTGAATGCCTTTTATTTAAAAAGAAAAATCAGAAGAAAATCATAAAATTCTAAGTAAATCGACAATGTAAAGTTTTTATGTAAATACACAAGAACTGTACTACTTGTACCTATTCCTGTTATTTGCCATTTTTCCTTGTTTGGTCTTGTCTTATTTGTGGTGCTTTGTTTAATATATTTTTGGATTGCGGGTTAACTTCTATACTGTCATGGTCCTGGGCCTTTTACCCAGTGTTTTTAGTTGTTGAAGTTCTAATATTGTGTAATATCTTAAGTTGTTTTTTTTTTGGTTTTATGGACTTTTGTAGTTTTTGTGATCACTGGTTCATTTGATGTTGTTTTGTCTCTTGTATTTTATAGCACATTTGTTTACGGAGTCCTTTCCTGACAAGTTTGGCATTTTGCATTTTGTATTTTGTGGGTTTTGGACATCGCAAAAGGACTCGGCATTAAAGCTCTTAAGTTCAGCTCTGTCTCACGTGTTCTGCGTTTGGGTCTAACTCTGCCTAACCCTAACCCTAACCCTAACTCCAACTAACTTAGACTTTTGTCAACCCATACTGCTGACCCGCTTGGAGATTGACAGCTCTGATTCCTGATCCATGACCAAATGTGCCAGATCTCCTGCCTCTGGGAGTTTTACCTTCTCCACTGACCTCCCGTCTTGCCTCCAAAAAGACTTTTCCTGTCACTGATTAGTTTTCAGACCACCAGAAGAACTCTTCCTGTCACCAACCACTTAAGTAGCATCCAGAAGGATTCCAGTTGTCACCAGCCACCCGTCTGACCTCTTGAGTAGTTCTGCCTTTGCCACTGGCTTCCTCACCAGCCTGCCTTCAAGTCTTTGAAGACTTCCTCCTTCAGTGCAGGTATTCTGCATGGTCTGTGGAGCTGATCCACGGATACCGACGACATCCTACCCAACCTACCAAGACATTCAGCGTTTGCTATAAGCCTCTGGCCTGGCCTCTTGCTTGACCTCCTGCCTGACTTCCTGAAGGATTATAGCTTTGCAGCCTCCAAAAGGGTGGTACCACTGCCCATCTGCCTTTTCTACTTTTGCTGCTGGCCTCATGCCCTTTTTTCTGCAGGGTCTTCTAAGGGATTTTACAGACCTCCTACACAGCCTCCCTCCCAGCCTCCCCAGGGGTATCCTCTTCACCACAGGTTTCCTGAGGGGTTACGTCTTCACTGCTGTTGTCCTGCCCAGCCTCCCAAGTACTGCCTTCATCAGTCTTCCATTTGGTCTCGTGTATAGTCTCCTGAGGGATTTCGCCTATATTCCTTTCCACCTGCCTTGCCTCCCGTCAGGTTTCCCCTTTACTGCCTGATTCCCGAGTGTTTTTTCCTTTGCCACTGGGATCCCAAGGGGTTCTGCCTTCACCGCCCATCACTTGGCTGGTGCCCAATTTTTGACTGTGCTATTCCCTTTTTCCCCTCATACATTGTTTAACATGAAAACATGAAATTGGGGAAGGTGAGCTGTCAGTATGGAGTCTGGCAATAAGTCAGATATTCAGGAATGGAACTGAACAAAGGGATTCAAATAGTATAGTAAGTAAATTATTTTACTAAACCAATTCATGTTTCTATATGAGAATATTTTTTCTAGCTGACAAAACAGTCTACTTTGCAGTACAGCACTTGAAACAACTCAGCTTTTTAGGGAATATTGATTAGCAGAACAACAAACTTTAAAACCTTTTAATTTCTATCAAAATTTAGGAAAGGCTGTTACAGTACACATCTCTGATGAGTGAAAGTGAGTTACAGTTTTCCAATCCTACATTTTGAAGGGAAGGTTAAGTCCAAAATATTGTCACGAGTGATGTATAGTGCATGCTTGCGCTGCATTCTGCCACCAGGCCTAAGGGCTGGGTTTCCAGTATGGCCACTTGCAGAGTCTCAATACTCTTTTCTCCCCGGTGTCTTTTTATATTTAATGTAACTTTAATCTCTCTTCACCATCATCTCTCTTTTACTCTACTGTCACTGTTTTTCATACAGTTTTAGACATTTCCTGGTACCCTTTACAATCTCTGCACTTTTATTCTCTCTTCACCAACACTCCCCTCCTCTTTTATTTCACGCATCATTTCTCTGTTTAATTGCTGCTGGCTGAAACCTTCTCCATATTCCCCTGCAGCTCAGCATTCCTCCAGTCCAGTGCTATTGCAGCCTTGTGCTATTCAATTACCCCTCGGTAGACTGAAACTAAGCAGGGCGGGCCAGGACTGTTAGGGCTCTCAATCACTGAAACACCACTCTGGACAGTGGCCAAACATCAGTGTGCTGAATGATAAAACAAAGCATTGTGGATTTGAACCTTAGGTGATTAAAAAGCAAATATTGCACAATATAATAAAAATGTTTATTTATTTATTTTGGGGCTTGTATAAAATCTAAAAATCCAGATTGCACTTGCATTGTAGTGCATCTCAAAAAACTGAAAAAACTGTGAAACCAAGAGGTCACAGGACTACCCATTGTTGTGAGTTTTAAAAGTATGGTCATTATTTATCGCCACAATTGGATGTGTGGAAGACAAATCAATGCATGGTGGACATTCTCCTTTGTATAATGTGGGAGGAACAAACCACTGAGTGTGCAGGAGGTGCAGGTGATTCAGCAAATGTTGAAATAACACAGAAGAAAATTACTTCTCGTGGGAATCTGCTATACAGTTGTAAAGCTAGCTTTTTGTTTATGCGTGACACCAAGTTAGCCTACCTTACTAACATGCACCTTTCAAGTTGAATACAAACTACTGTATACAAGAGGATGGGTGCTGCTAAATGTTAGATTTTGCAAAGTACAGTAATCAGCTCCACATGTTCCTGTCAGTCGCACACCACAGAAGTCAACAGCTGTCATTGTTCCTTGCTCATTACTTGTAGCTGACTGTTTGCTAGTTGACATTTCAGTTGCATATGTAACTGTCTTATATATTACCTATCATGCCATATGCCCCTCACTAGTATCCTTTGCTTCCAGTGGTGGGAGTTTTAATCCAGGTATCTGCCCCCTTTGCATCATCAACAGTCAGTTATCCTGTCATCATTAGAAGTCTCCTGATTTAAAAGATGCTCATGCATAAATTCAATAAACAAGATCTGCATTTACTCGTCCACCTGTATTCCTGGGTGTTCGGGCTGCTCAGCATATTCTTCAAATCACTTCCACTTTTCCACGCTGTCCAATTCAGTTCTGACATCATTACTCTAGTCCAGTCATTTTCTTGCCTGCCTTGTCAGAGCCAATCAGTCTCTGTTCCGTGGGCTTTAAATCTCCCAGCTATCCTGTCATTCCATCTTTCAGAGTCTCCTTCATGTGAACCACCCCCTTCCCATTTCAGCCTCACCATGATCACTCTGAGCACCATCTAAATCTCCACCTTCATCTCCACCATCACTAGGGTCTAGTCTTTGGGGGTTCCTGTCCTAATTCCTATCATTGCCGGGACTCCAATCTGTTACATTAGTTCACTGGAATCTAATTGCCAAATAACTGATTATTCAAATTCTTTAGCTCAATAAATCAAGTTCAGTTCTTCTCTTTATTGAACTTGTCACTACTTTTTGTATGCCCCTTTAGCTCCTGTAGTAGACAAAAGCTGCAAAGTTTTGCTTTACACAAAGGTGTCAGAAATATGCACAATAATTGCAGCATCACAGTTTAGATCGTTACATATGGGCAGAATTCAAATTTCATCTCAACTGTAAAGCAAAAAGCACAGAAAAACAGGCACCTACAGGGGTTCCTTTTAAAGAACGACTGTTTCACTTTTGAATATATGCATTTTAGAACAAACAAGGTTGTTGCCATTCCTTAAGGGGCTTAATGTTTTGTAGCATGTTTTGAGCACAGTGCACCGTGTTTCATTTTGAGCTTTTGGGGAGAGCCACATAAGAGCATTCCTGTTTTTTTGTTTTTTTTTTATTCTTCCTCTTATTAGTCTATTATGCTGTGCTGTTACCAATGTGTGCGGGCGAGCTCATGTCCAAAGAGACACCAGTCTGTGAGTCATACAAAAAGCAAGTGAACAACAATGAACCCACAAAGCGTTGAAGTCAGTGTGTGATTACCAACCCTTGAGAAAATCTAAACATTTGATCAAACAGATGTTAGGAAACATTTGCAAAATTAGACTTAAGTGAGCTGTTTTAATTTGAGCTAAAAGGGCAAAGAGACTGGGTAATTTTTTTTTATTTCTCACAAAGCCAGCAGCCATCAAGCATCCTTAATCAAGCGCTACTGTTTTGTTTTAAAAGCAGCTTTTCTTGAGACAGTTTCAAATACCTCCAGAGTAAGCAGCAGTGAAAGCACTCATATTTGCAACTGTTAGCATGAATATGCATACAAAGCTGGAGTAGGACATTTCTAGGCCACACACATCCACAATATGTTAACCAGCAAAGCAAAATACACACAAACACACCACTTATCTGTTTCTCTCTGAGGCCTCACACATCGTAATGGCTCTATCTGCGTCACGCACACACACATGCACACAATCCACTGAGGTATCCAGAGTAATTATCAGGCTGTTAATGATTGCCGTGCATCAGCAGTGCTCCAACCATTCATTACAAGAGCTTCTTCAGGCCCCTACTGGGCCCGCGGAGACTGCTTATCACGCACCACACCACTTGATGGGCTTAATGCAACCTATTAACCAACAAAAGTCTAGATGTGAAGTTCGCCAAGCCCCTCCCATCAGTAATACACTTTGATTTATGTTTTTGTATCAGTCCAAAGTCAAGCACTGGATTGGGATGAACTGGATTGATATAAAAAAAATTTTATCTTCTTAAATGAGGATGCTGCTCAGAAAACTGTAATTACTCTTGTAAGAACTAAAGTGGGAAGAGGGGAGTGTGGTCGCAACTCATCCGTATCTGAAGTCATTTCGCTGGCGAGGCTTGTCTGAACAGCAGCAGGGTCTTTGTGGCTAAGCAGCAAGATATTGTACATTATATTACACTGTTTGGTTGCATCACCACACCTTGACAGCTAGTAGCCTTTGGAGTAACCCCCATCCCTCAGTCGATGCCATATTTTTATATACAGTACATTCACCCAAATTCCTGACAGTGACCCCTGTCACTACCGAGCATTGAGGTTTTTACTGTGAGATGGTGAAGGTTGATAATGTCTGCACACATCACAGTGGGGAGATGATACCCCGATCTCAGTAGGAGCTTTCACTTGTGTCTAGATGTGTGTGTGTGTGTGTGTGTACCCACGCAGTGTCTGCACACTCTAACCCTAACCCTGGCACTCTAACCCTAACCCTGGCACTGAAGCAGATCAGACCAGTAGCTTTTAAGATAGACAAAGAATGCACATGAAGACAAATCCCTTGACTTATTAGTAATAGAATAATTGTATGAAAAGTTGTCTAAGAACTCTCTGTAACATGAGCAAACTTAATTTAGCTAGTCTCATTGATAAAAGACCCCGAGAACCAAAATAAGAAAGACTGTCAACAACTGGATACTCTAGTTCAGGGGTTAGAAATTAATTTCCCCATGGGGCCACATGAGAAACTGGGACTGTTATGGAGGGCAGCACCAATAAGCTTCTAAAGAGATAAAATTAATATTTATCCACCCCTGGGCTAGCTCATGAGCACAAACTGATGCTCTGTAGTCTTTTTGGCTACCAGGTCATGACTAGGCCTTTTTTTTAATATTGTGACAGCTGACATCTTTGCATTTAAATGGCTGTTAAGAATGCAGAACTGTGCCATACTGCTGACCAAGTGGGTCTATATGTATGTTGGACCCACCATTGTTTCATGTAATTTATGTGGTAATAATCCAAAAGAAATAGTTCCTGCTGTGACAACAACTCCCCCTCAAACCACAATGCCAACTAGAAAAAAAATGTTGTTCCTTAACTTGCTAAGTTATTGTTTCCAGAGAACCAGAAACATGGCAGACCAAAGTAAAATGTGTTTGTCAATTAATGCCTCAAACATTTGCAGTTCATACAAATTAAAATTTTTTATATGTTATTACATTGTAGCCATTATCAATGGAAGCTTGCTTTTGCCACTGAAAACAAAAATTGGCATCTATAACTCAAATTCAAGATGTGTCTGCGCCATCTGCTTCCGGGTAACAACAAAATGACGTCTTACTCAAAATTTCATTAACTCAAACTTTTGAGTCATGGATGACTTTTTTCTTCTCTTTTCAGTGGCAGAAACAAGCTTCCATAATTAGCTGCAGTCCACATATAGTGAAATGCTTTTATTGGCCTTAATGCTGATAACAAGTTCAGTAAAGTAATATTTTTGCATAATACACTAAAAACAGCTATCAGCATGTGGATTCGGCACTCCGGTGTGTTCTTTTGCATTAAAGTTGGAATGTGGAAACAACACGGATGCTGCAAAGATGACATGTTGCCTTAAATGCCTCAAATTGCTCAAAATAATGACTTCTGAACCCTCTGATCATCTTGAAAACAAAATGATGTCATATTTGTCTCATGGAGTGGAATTTACTTCAGGTTGCGTAACTGGAGCGAAATTAATTATAAGGCATATCTTCTGTTATAGTTCTAGTCAGCTTGCAAGTCAGCATTTGCAGCTGATGTAATCCCATCTTGCAGGCTTTCTAACCTGTAGTGTTTGTTTCAGTTCAAAATAGTTTCAGGCTGTGTCATTGTCCTACTTTACTCACTCCTTAGAATCTAGTCCATGATATTTTCGGCCAGAAGTTAGACTGTAATCCATTTGTCCTAGTGCAATTTCCATTAAATTGTAATGCGAATTATGGAAAGACAGTGCATGCTGTGCACCCTCCCCTGTGTGGCCATGTTATGTGCCAGTTCCCAGTTTTTAGTCACTAAAACGTGTCATAACATAAGTTCAGAGATGGGAAGTAATGAAGTACAAATTCTTTGGTACTGTACTTAAGTAGAATTTTCATGTATATGTACTTTACTTGAGTATTTACTTTTGTGACATCTTTCTACTCCTTAAATGTTCAAAACAAGCTCGTTACTTTATGTTTAACACATATGAAGCAAGTTTTTATTCAAGCATCAGAACGGTCTGAGCCCAAACGGAGGAAAAAATAACGCATAAAAGACAATCCTATTGATGTATCTATCATCGGGACTTACTGGATACAAAGAGGTAAAAGAGCCAAAACCATATAAGTTATGCATCATTTATAGTGCTGTACTCAGGGGCTAAAGCGAGCTGGAATGATCCGGAACGGCATTTGTGGTGCAGATGTCTGTAAGTTGTGATTGCGATACTTCAGCATCTAGCTACAGAACAACCATAAAGGGAATGATGTTGTGGCAGGTGAATTTCAAATGCAACAAACTTACAATAAACAGCTGAACAAATATCAGTAAACACACAAATTGTCTGTGTGCAGTTTGTCACAGTATGTCTGCTAGCTAAAGGGCCAGCTGCTGTTTCCCAGGGAGAGAAAAAAATGGGAGATAACTTCACTCAGAGATGGAGGACAATGGAAAAAAGAGGACAGGTGAGGAAGACGAGAGGTTAGATTTTAAAGGTAAGGACTGCTTAGAGACATCTGATAAGCTGGAAACTTAAAGCTTCCATGCAATGTTCTCATGTGTTAAATCAGATCTTGGCTCTGTGTATGATGTCAAGTTGTGTATTTTCATACTGTGAAGCGTCCTGCAAAACAAACTGAGGATGCCACATTTATACCAACTTCATAGTGTCTGGTATAAAGACAGCATAAAAAGTATGCTGTCATTGTCAGTGGACGGAAATCAGCGAAGATTGCTCATGAAACATTTTGTTACCTCTTGAATTCAGTTGTCTAAATCCAGTAAGAGCAGTAAACCTCAGAGCAGCAGCAATAGCAGCAGCAGCAATAGCAGCAGCAGCGCAGGTCAGCCGATCACAGCCTGCAAACAAAGAAAATCTCCTGGAGCTCTCAATAAAAATAGATTAAAAAAATTTTAATAAATAGAGCTTTTTCTTTTTTTAAAAATTAATTCTCCTTCTTTTTCTCCGCTCATGTTCTACATAACGGTGTTCAAGCTGAGTACATTCATTAGAATTAGAATTTTAGATTGAAATAAAATTTGTATTTCCATGTACTAATATTGTTTTATTATAACATTAATATAACACGAGGTTCAGTGAGCGCTGCACAAAAATCGCTGCTTGAAACGTCCTCCAAACAGCTACCTTTACTTTCTTAGATTGAGTACATTTCAGAGCCTGTACTTTTTCACTTTTAGTTGAATAAAGAAGTTAAATTGATATATATATATATATATATATATATATATATATATATATATATATATATATATATATATATATATATATATATTTTTTTTTTTTTTCTTCAATATAAAAGTATCTGTACTTCTACTTAGGTATAGACCTTTCTACACCTTTCTCAACAAATGAAGAGCTTGGTGTATGAGGAAAATGGTACCTCCCAAATACAATTATAGACCTCATCAAAATGTAAACATGTCAGCTAGCTTAAACAACAATGCATCTTGATGGATCTTATACTGTATCAAGGCGTAATATTTTTTTTCCCTTTAAGATAACATTGTACATTCATGTCATGCAAACCAGACGGACTGGATAAAGGCTATAAAGATATGTGAGTCTATCAGTGGTTGGCATTTGACTGACCTTGACCATTATGCACACCTCGGGCTTAAGTGAGAGTGAGGATGAAATTTGTAAAGAAGACCTAAAGCATGATGTATGCTTCACCTATATGTTAGCCAGGATATTTTGGTGCATTTTCATGTAGTAAATGTACTGGCTAAATCTGGGCTGCAACTTCCCCATTGCAGGACTAATAAAGCTCCATGTCGTAGTACAGTAAAATCCAGTGTAGATGTCAGGACATATAGTAACTATCACAAATGTAAATGTAGCAATAGTTAAATAATATAGGATTTTAAATAATGTACTTTTAAAATCACTATTACACGTCTGACATCCTTATACAGTCAAACTCTGTATATATATATATATATATATATATATATATATATATATATATATATATATATACTGCTCAAAAAAATAAAGAGAACACTTAAGCAACACAATATAACTCCAAGTAAATCAACCTTCTGTGAAATCAAACTGTCCACTTAGGAAGCAACACTGATTGACAATCACTTTCACATGCTGTTGTGCAAATGGAATAGACAACAGGTGGAAATTATTGGCAATTAGCAAGACACACTCAATAAAGGAGTGGTTCTGCAGGTGGGGACCACAGACCACTTCTCAGTACCTGATGTTTTGGTCACTTTTGAATGTTGGTGGTGCTTTCACACTCGTGGTAGCATGAGACGGACTCTACAACCCACACAAGTGGCTCAGGTAGTGCAGCTCATCCAGGATGGCACATCAATGCGAGAGGAGACAGGCCAGTACAACAGGAGACATGGAGGTGTGTCTGTGGATCTATATTGAACTGTATTGTCCTTATTAAACAAATATAAATTTAATAAAATATTCCACTGTTTTTGTGACAAAAAAAAAAATCTCCCTGAAAGGTTAACTCAGGTATTTGTCTTCTCTGTGAATAACTGCCCTGAAAAATCTCTTAGTTTTTGCTGCCATAAAAATGAACATGAAAAAAATAAACCTTTTTCCAGTTGGTTCACAGCCTAAGTTGATGGTCTGAATGCTAATTGACTTATTTACATCCCATGATAATAAGCATGTTGGAGGACCAGGCTTAAGTGGTGGTTATTATTTCCTTTGTTGCAGAAACATTCCCCATGGAAGCTGCTCAGGTTGATGGTGAACACATAAACACATTCCTCCAAAATACTTTAAGCATTCTTACCTGTCAGTACAGCTACCATGACACCATCTCACAATGACACTCTTATTTTTCTCAGCAATAATTGAATAGGAATGTTTACCCACAGAGAGTTTGCAGCCTCAGGCAGTACAACAACAAAACAATTTGGGGCTGGCAAAGCACGAGGTGCCTGGGTGGGAGTTGCGTTGGCAATAACACCACACACGAGGTGTCAGTTTCACAATTATAAGATCAATTCCTGGTAGAATCGTGTCATGAACCCAGGAGGAAGTTTTGTAGCCTTAGCTTATTCAGCACCGCTAGGCAACACACTCAGCACAACACAGCCCCCCCCCCCATGTCCTGGCAAGCTAATACATTTTTATTACTTGTGTCAGGCCGTTTTAAGGTATGCAAATGATGAATTCTTCCCCGGGTATATTTTCTTGCTGACAGTTTGGAGAAAAGCTGAGTGTCACAGTATTGATTCTTTTTGCTTCTGGCCTTGGTTGGAACTATTTCTCCTCCACATATGTACTGTGTCTAAAAGCATGATATTTCTAAGAATACATGCAGCTGGTTCCACCTACAGACAGTGAAAAATAAAACTTTATTAGGATATTACTGATGACGGCGAGAGACCTGAAACAACTGCAAATGCCACACACAACACTTTCCAGCTAAGTTGTGCTCACTTCTGAACTTGTTGCCATGTGATGAAGGAAAATACCATCTTAATGGCAGTGAGGCTGAAAGAAATGGCCAGAGCGGTCTCCTATTACTTATGTTTCTCTCCACTCTCAGCCTCACCTAATGGGATATGCCTCAAACTGAACAATAGTTCCATTAAACGCCAAGTCAGAAACAAGAAGTTGAACACGAAGCCTTTCAAACTGGCAGGCTGAGCTGAAAGATGGAATTTCAGCTGCTTGAGATTAAAAGCCCGCAGCAGCAGATGGAAGTGTAAAAGAATGAGAAGAGAAGGAGAGAAAAAAAAATAGTAGATGGAGGGAAAAACGAGGAAGCACAGGAGCAAGACAGAGGTGGCAGGCAGTCAAAGTGGCAGTTACACTGTAAATAAGATCTCCCCACAGGGTGCTTAACTCTGGACTGCCTTTGTCTGGCCTTTAATAGCTTACAGGGCTGAGAGAGACAGATTAGAGCAAAACTGCAGGGACACAGAAATATAGGCTTTGTCTACAGCTGGGATTTATCTCCCACCCTGCGTCTGAACTTTGTTTTCCTGGGGGCCTCCACTGTGTTCACTTGTAAAACCTGAGTTGTGTCTCGGTTCCTGTAGCCTACAGAGTTTGAATCATTATCACCTCAAAGAGATTATCTCGACAGTTTGAACGCTCCCCCTCGGTCTCCGGCATTTCATGAAAAAGTCTGCTCAACGGTGGCAGCCGTATAATTTTGCTGCAATCAACTTCTACTGAATTGACGGACATGGGTAGTTTGTGAACTTTTGTAACTTTATTGGGATGTATTTTCCTTGTTGAAGCAGAGTAGCTCAGAATGAACCAGGCTCATTAATCAAAGTGCAGCCTAAAGGGAAAACATACTGGGCTACATTAATTTTCACAGCAGAGTGGCTGAGGGAAATGATTAATATATTACCATAAGGAAACAGGTTAAGAAGCCCTGATTACTGTCATATAACTGATCAATGAGAACTTATGCATAATTTGCCTATTTTGTCATCATAGAAGGGGATGCATGCATGAATGTATACAAAATCTTTAATATACCACTTTACGGCCTCAATAGTAAGTGGAAAAAAAAAAAGCAAATAATGCTTTTACCAGAATTTACACAACTCGCTTGCATAGGCCGGAAAAAGGGGTAGAAAAAGTGTAATTTACATAATACACCTCGCATTTAAAATCAGGTGTCGTTAATAATGAGCACTTGTGTTTGAAGGAGCTCTTCATTAGTGTGAATGAGCATGTGATTGCCCGGGCTTTGATGTGACTTCACACGGCAAAAACAGGATTGGGGTGGCTAATGAAGTTCTGAAAACGACCGCTGAGTTCAGTGAATGTCAGCTCTTCTTTTGACATTAAAAGTTAACAAGAGACCCTAGCTCTCTTTGATGTGACACACCCAAGTTTAAGGGAGCTTTTGATACACAGTTGAACAAACTGGGATAGGAGGCATGTGAAATTGTGCATTGTGTGCAAGCAAATACAACCTACACAGACTCTAAATAGCCCCTCTTTGTGCTTCAAGGCTACCCGAGACCTTCATGGCACATTTAAACTTTCATTCAAGACTCAAACGCTGCTGAGCAAGCGAGTCAGTTGGCGGGAAGCTTGAGGAATAAATCCTTACAACAGATCTTCACAAATGTCACCTTCATCTATCATGCTCTGAGAGGCCCTTGTTTTGTCTGTTTTTATAATATCCTTCTTTTAAATGTGAAATAAAAGAAAAAAAGCATGATTAGCACACGTTTCCCAAAGTGGTCTGAGCAGCAACAACACGGGCACCTGCATGTTTTGATGGCGGTATGCTAATTAGCTGCTGCATGAGCGGATGCTCCTTCCGAAAGAGAGGAGAGCCTAATTAATTTTCAGATTCGAGCTTTGATGTGTCTAATTGCTCTAAGCTTCCCAACTTCATTAGTCAGTGAGCTCCCTCGGTGGACGGTGAAGCCAGGTCCCTGCGGTTACCAAGGAGTGATTTACCTGTGTATTTTTAGGCTCTGTTATTATTAGATGCACTGTTGTTGCTGCTGAATCTCAGCTGGTCTAAAACCAATAGAAAGAAAGCTGTATGATCTAATGTTGTCTTTCTCATCTTTCGGTGTGGTGAAGTAAGTTCACTGTCAGTTCAGTTTATCAGAGCACACAGGCTTTTATTTGTAAAATACAAATACAAATAAACATCCATACAACATGCACACAGTACACACATACAGAACAACGAACATACTCACTAGTTACATTGCTAGTGCTGGGTTGGAGCCCCTTTTACCTTTTGATTTTAGAGCTGCCTTAATTCTTTGTGGCACAGATTCAACAAGGTGCTGGATACATTCATCAGAGATTTTGGTCCATATTGACATGACAGCATCACACAGTTGTTGCACATTTGTCAGCTGCTGATGAGAATCTCGTGTTCCACCACAACCCAAAGGTGCTCTACTGAACTGAGCTCTGGTGACTGTGGTGGCCATTTGAGTACAGTGAACTCATTGGTATGTTCAAGAAACCAGTTTGAGATGCCTTGAACTTATCCATGTTATCCTGCTGGAAGCAGCCATGAGAAGATGGGTACGCTGTGGTTATAAAGGGATGGACATGGTCAGCAACAATCCAGTGGGGCCCAACATGTGCCATGAAAATATCGCCCACACAAGCACCAGCCTGACCCGTTGGTACGAGGCAGGATGGATCCATGTTTTTATGTTGTTTATACCAAATTCTGACCCTACCATGTGAATGATGCAGTAGAAATTGGGACTCATCTGGCCAGGCAACGTTTTTCTGTTGTTCAGTTTTGGTGAGCACCTCCAAATTGTAGCTTCAGTTTCCTGTTCTTAAGTGGTACACCCACTGTGGTCTTCTGCTGCTGTAGCCCATCTGCTTCATGGTTTGACATGCTGTTACTTTGACCATCCTATCAGCTTGAAGCAATCTGGCCATTCTCCTCTGACCTCTGACCTCTGATGTTAACAGCACATTTTCTCCCAGAGAGCTGCTGCTCACTGGATGTTTTCTCTCTCTTTTTACCATTCTCTGTAAGATGTTTGTGTGGGAAAATCCCAGTAGATCAGACCAGCCATCTGGCACCAGCAACCATGCCATGTTTGAAATCACTAAAATCATCTTTCTTCCTCATACCGGTGCTCAGTTCGAACTTCATCAGGTTATCATGATCATGTCTGCATGCCTAAATGATTAGATATTTCTGTTAAAAGGCTATTGAACGGCTTATAATGTGGCCGTAAAATGGTCAAAAACTGTCAAATGGTCAAAAACAATGGTCGAAATCAAAGTGACACAGGTCTGTCCTCTAGTTTATGTGGGGGTGGAAAAAACATCTCTTTAGCTCTCACTGGTTCTCAACCTCTCCAGTGTTTGCACCAGTCATTTACACTGTAAAATCTGATTATCAGTGAGCGTTATCACATCAGCGCATCCACTGTTATTATCATTGTTGTCACTTTAAAATTAGTTTAGTTTTGTTACATAACAGTTTCAGTTGGTTTAATTTCTAATTGATTACTCATCGAGCTCATCAAATTAAGTTGTGCACAACCATTATCTCTTATGCAGAGTGGACAGCATTTCAAAATCATGCTATATTATTCTTTAAAAACTTTATTTAAGCATAATAAATTTAAATGTTATTTGAAGACTGTTGAATGATGATTTTACAGCTCAAAATCGCAAAATCCGGTAGTGATGGCACAGGTTTATATTGCAGCCTCACCCTAAACTCTTCAGTAACTCAGGCTGTTGTAACATTAGTGCTCAACATTATGGTTTCCAGAACTACCAGCTATATTATGATTGGAATGAATTAATTACATTAATAATTAATAATGAGAATGAAATGAAAAACTATAGAATAATGTTAAATATTTTTGTCATCTCAAAACACAAATAGCTCAAATAAAAAATTGACTCCATTATAGACAACAAAGAAATGCTGGTATGACTAAGAGGAAGACTTTGGAAGGGCATGTGCTATTTTAAACTAATGTCTATAACGAGGAAACGGTGAAAAGGAAAAGGAAGGAGGAGCACGTTGAAAGGTCTGGGGTATTGGCCATCACTAATGATACTAACAATGTGCCAGTCATACTGCATCTAATGAGTTGATCACCCAGTTGCAGCGATCTAAACCTAGTTGACATTCAGCGGTTGCACAGTGGAATATGTTTTTGCTGCTGCCAAATGATGTGATCTAACTGACACCTCATTACTTCAGACAATATTGATCGAAGAGGATTTTTTTTTTTGTTTTGTTTTTTTGGTCATTTTTCCTTCAGTGTGTTTTTTTTTAAATTCTAAAAATAAAAGAATGACAGACATTAATCATTAGGGAGACATTTTCCACAAATGCTCTGATTGTGTATAAGTAAATGTCACTCAATGTCACTGTGCACCCTGATAATAGCTCTCCCTCTGTCACTGTTATTTAGAATGTAATGATGATGGTAATGCCACAATGCTTGCTAAAGAAACATGGGCCTATTGTATGTCTTAACTGTAAAGAAAAAAAAAAGGCTGGTCCACCATATAAAACATAATTGAAGCGACCTTTGTATGCTAGACCAAATGAGAACACTGGTAAGGGGGGCATCCATTTACTGGAGGAATACTCTTAAAAAATGCATATGAAGAAACAAGTTGAAGACTGCAGGGTTGCAAGTTTTTTTTTTTTTGTTTTTTTTTTGGGGGGGGGGTTGCCTGGAATAGCAGGACTGGCCTCATTAGTCAGCTTCTTGGTGATATGGGCCCCGGAGTCCTGGGCTGAAGCTCGGGGACTTGCTGACTTGTAAAAATACCTTTCTGTGTGCTTTTAATTTTTCTTTCCTCTGAACCCATTTAGCACCTTTGGAAACTCCCAGAGAGCAATTGACCTCATCAGTTTGCCTGTGTGACTGTGTAAGGTCATTTTGTGCAGAGGCATAACTAATTGGCTTCTGACTTGGTGTCTTTATCATTACTTTATAAATTAATGTGTTTCACAGGAATATGCGACCATTGTTGTTTTTATTTGGAGACATTCTGCAAATATTATTGCAGCTGCAGAACACATTCTGCTTATTTACATGACATAATAAGGAGCCATATTTTTTCACACGACTGTCTTAGAGGCAGATCTGGGTGGCTAGAACACAAACAACCAACAAAAGTATAATACTTACATATTACAGCAAACCCTGCTCTAGTATAAAAGCAGTGTTCACCCTGAGCCATCTCACACCTCCATTAAAAACCAAGTTGCCTCCATAGGCCACCAACAGTGTTTTTTTTAAAGTTATTAAAGACTCTAAGAGTCCCCTAGCAAAGAGCCATCGCTTTTCATTTGGCTCATGCTGCAGGACATTAAAAGCCTTTAGTACTGATGATCTATAATTCATTCTCATTTTGACACATTAAACTCCAAGCCCACATTTTGATTTCTGCTGACCAAACAGGAGAAGAAAAGTCTTCATCAGCATCTTGTTGGAGATTATATTTCTAAAACAATGTTAATGCACGCCGGCCAACTTCGATCTCAGGAACAAAGACCCGGAGGCCTGAAGGGGAGTCACCATTACACATAAAACCACAGAGTCAAGTAATACTAGCCTATTACTCATCCTTTTATTCTATGCAACAATCAATGAAGTCTCACAGCTGAGAAGCTAAAATTGAGACTTATCTCGTTACACCAGAGAACTTAACAAAGCACTCACGACTATATTCACACTCTGTGATAATTTATAACAATGGCTCCCAAACATTTTTTTGTATGGCCCCCTTCAGAATCCCCAAAAGAGTAAAATAATAATAATAATAAAGTTTCCAATTTGAATATTAGTATCTTCATTATTTTCCCTGCATAAATCTGTCTCTTTCAGTGGCCACTTGTCATTGTCTTTGTTCCAGAGCGTCTCCCATTTCCGTGCATGTCCTCTGTCTGCGTCTTACTCTTCTGTGTGGATCATCCCCCCCATTCAGTTTGCTTCCTCTATTACTGTGGAGGTTACGTTCTCATGTGGTTTTCTGTGTTTTTACTTCCCTCTTTTGTTCTTTCTCTTTCCCTTCATAGTGTCTAAGTTCATCTCTTATTGCCCCTCTCACTTATTACTCTCTCCCTGGTGTGCATTTGGTCTGTGTCAGTCTTTAAGACGTTGACTGACGTCGCTGCTCTTTACCCACTTTCGGATTTGGTTGAGCTTGGTGTTTTTTCTGCCACATTATTGCTGCAATTTCTGTTTAACCTGATTAAACAAAGATCACTGGAAGTAACTAGCAGTCTTCAGTCGTGCCCTCCCGGGGTTGCCCATGTGGATTTCCAGCAGAGTGTAGAACGGGAGCGTCTATAGTTAAGTGTTTGCTCCTCCTCTTAACTGTGATTGTCCACTTATGTCAACTGTAACAGGCTCCAAGCCTGCCCTGCACAGTGACTGGAGGGTGGTGGTGATGATGGCAGAGGTGTGAATAACTAATTAGAATATGACTAGGTGTGTAGTTCACTCCAGTCTGGGCACAAACCACCAAGAAAAATCACAGGTTGGTAGATCTGTCATAAAATACAGGCTTTGTTAAATCCTTCTCTAATAGTAATAATAATGATAATTTCTTTTGTGCATAACCATCAAGCCTATCAAACATATTGCAGTTACTGAAGACTATGCACTCACTGTCCACTTCATTAGGTACACTTGTTCAATTGCTCATTAACACAGATATCTAAACAGTCAATCACATGGCAGCAACTCAACACATGTAGGCATGTAGGCATGTAGCCATGCTTAAAACGACCTGCTGAAGTTCAAACTGAGCATGAGAATGGAGAAAAAAGGTGATGTAAGTGACTTTGAAGGTGGGGTGGCTGGTCTGAGTTTCCAGAAACTGCTAAACTACTGAGCATCTCCCACATAGCCATCTCTAGTGTTTACAGACAGCAGACTGAAAAAGAGAAACTATCCAGTGAATGGCAGTTCTCTGGGCCAAAATATTAATATGAGGATATTTTTGCCTTTGGGACCCTTAATATTTAACACAGTGGCTGGTGAATGTATATTAATCTGACATGCTGGATACATGATACTATTTTTTGTGTTAAATTATAATTGATGACAAGAATCATTGTTAGAAAAAAATGAGAGGAACGCATTGCTCAGAACTTTATTAATTCACTAGCCTAACCACTACCTGAGGAAACCTCCTCAACAGTGTCGTCTCTCCTCATCAAACATTACTTTCCACAAGTTAATTTTATCTTCAGCTAGTAGGCTCTGCATCACTCCTAGCAGCTGCAAACAATCAGACAATCGTCAGGTTACATCTACCAACATCAGCAGTGAAGCTGAAACAAATCCCAGCCTGTCAATTCAGGCTGAGCGGCCTGGCTACTGGTCCAGTCTCATAAAAAAGAAAGAAAAACTACAAGCACCTGGAAAACATCTAAATGAGCATGCTACAAAAACATCCAGGAACAGCCAAAGGACTAGTAAAACATGCAGTAAATGTTATTTATGTATGTCATTAACAATGCTGTGAAGGTCCAGACTTGCAGTTAGAGCTCAAACAGAAAAAAGTTTTTATTTACAGTGAAGTCAGAAATTATTCATACTCCTGGCAACAAACATTGCTGAAAATGAATGGGCAAAAATACAAGTGGAGACATACAGAAAGCTGGTCAGCAATTATAGGAAGAGTTTGATTGCTGTAATAACCAATAAAGAGTTTTCCATTGATTATTAAGAAGGGTATGAATAATTTTGGACATGCCACTTTTTCTTCAAATGTAAATAAAAACTGAGAATTTTTTTTTTCCCCCACAATGATGCTCCTTGTACTTCATCTTATTATCTTCTGGGAGATCCTTGTGTCATTTCTGGTCAACAAAAAAATTGCTGGTTGAATAACAATAACTTTATGTCAAATTTTGCCAGGGGTACGAATAATTTCGGGCTTCATTGTATGTTTCTGCATATTGTGTATTTATAATAGAGCCTGTAGCTTGCTTTTAAGTTGTCAGGGAAACAAACCCCTTCCTATAACTTAAAAACAAAAAGTTACTTTTGCACTGAGCTCTCTCTCTCTCTCTCTCTCTCTACAGTGGTCAGCGTCTCCCTCCCCCTGGTTCACAGTTTAGCCTCCTGCTCCTTCATGCTGATTTGGGCATTTTAGTGTTAGATTGTAGCTCAGCCTACTTTTACTGGAAGGCTTTTCAGGCCCATAAGACTTCCAGAAATTCAAATTTCACTTAAATACTAAATTTTCTGCCCTTCCACCGCAATTTACAGTGCTGCTTACTGACAAAAATCTCACTTTTCATGCAGTGAGACACACATCTGACAGACCTTCTTTCATATTCTCATTTTAAAACACCCAGAAACATATTTAAAAAAACAAAACAACTTGTCACATGCGGTGTTTTAAACCCTCCGCTGGAGCTAACATTAGGACAATTTGGTAGCCATGTAAAACTGATAAAAACAGTAAAATGTAAGGGACCTGCAAAAGTGTGTGTTGATTTTACACCGAAGCTATGCACAGCTTTGCAGGCTGTCGTCTACATGGTGTAGCTGTTTACTTGTCACCAGGGAGCAGTGTCACAAATGTGTAGAACAACCAAAACTGTCCACTGCAGCTGTGAGTTTTTCATGCACGTTTGTAGTTTCTGTTGTTGGTTTGTTTTTATCTTTGATGGTTTTTTTTTTTTGTACTTCTCCCTTCGTGGCTGTCACTCCATTTTCTGTCCAGACCCACTTTTCAACCAATCAGCATTCTACCAATGCCTGGCATTCTCGTTGGACTACAACTACTACTGTTGTTTTCTTTTGGAGGCCTTCCCACAAACACATCTGCGTCAGTTGCATACCCAGAATCCTTCACTCTGCCAAATACCTGTGCAAATGGACACAAATGCGTTACCATGAATTCCGCTTTAAACTGATGGTTGCTGGCATTACCTCAGTCGGACATCGTGGACGCATTGCTTTAAGAATTACTAATATTTTTAATGGAAAATCCAACAACAAGCAATGCTTAAACTTACTGTAAAGTTGACAGAGGGGGGGGCTGGGTTTGGTTGAGAATTCAGTTGTGTTGCCGTACGAGTCATCATGAATAAAACATCTGTTGATCAAGGCTGCGCTCAGCATCTGCATGATAAACTGTGTCACTTTATCAAGAATCAATGACATCATGCCGAAGATGCCTGAAAATTCACATTTAATAGACAGTCAAATATATGCATACTCCTGGAGTCAGGCTTTTTCACTTGACTGCACAGTCTGTTTGGTTAGTTGCATATTTACATTCCAAAACACTGGTACTCATTAATTAAAGAGGAGACCAAAGTTCCCTGCCAGGGTTATGTTGGGGCTGATCCACCCCACTAAAACATTTCCATTTGCCCTTGGCTTTCTAGGTGAAGCAGAATGAGGGAGAATCTCCATATCGCGTTTGTTCTTGTCAACCTATGGGCAAGTGTCGAACCAGCCCTGTCATATATTTGCATTATAATTAGCTGTGCCCAAGCATAAAACAGTTTATTTTCCAGTGAATGTAAAATGTACCACAGACATGAGTGCAAAAGAATCTCTGTGTGTCTGCATGGATGCTTTGTTGTGGGGTTCGATATTTTATTTCTGGGAGGATTTGTTGTCTTGTCTGCTCGTGTTTGTCTTCTTACCTTTGTTCATGGCACTAGTGGTCTCTTTGTGTGTTTTTCTGTGTGACCTCGGGAAAAATGTTCCCACAGTGGAAGTGACATGCTCACTACTTGACTACTAGGGAGTTGCACAAATTGAGCATGACAAGCTGCAGACAGAAGATGGCTGGCATAAAGCAGCTAAGCAAGAGTTCCCATTGCTAAAAAAAATTATGAAGCCTGCATCCAAAAACTTAACTTATGAGCTTGAAAAGTTGAAAAGTTTTGATCCCAACACCTGAGCAAATATGCACAATAATAAGTGAAACATAATTACTGATATATTAGACACAGACACATAAGTTGGTAGCTCATATTCAAGCCAATATCAAGATACCTAATCTGGGCTACTCTTGACTCAAATATGGCACTAGCAAATTCATTCACTGGCCAATTAATTAGGTATACCTATTCCACCGTTCAATGCAATTATCAAATCAGCCACTCACATGGCAGCAGTTCAGTGCATTTATGCATGCATGTAGCCATGGTCAATATAAAAAACTGAGCATCAGAATGGGGAAGAAAGGCGATTTAAGTGACATTGAAGGTGGCTGATTGTTGGTGCCAAATGGGCTGATCGGAGTATTTCAGAAACTGCTGATCTGGGATTCGAATTTTCTCATACAACCATCTGGGTGCAATGAGCAGCGGTTCTCTGGGTGAAAATGCCTTGCTGATGTCAGAGGCAGTCCGTCCTCTTTGAATAAACGTAGATATTGGTCGTTTGTGCAGGCACGTTTTACGACCAATATCTACGTTTTAAAATGAAATAAAGCGACCTCTAGTTGTCGTAGGCGAAAGTGGGAATAACGTTTTCGGTTTTCTCCCGCAAATCCTGAAAAGATACGTAAATATGGGTTTCCTCAGGTGTCTGAAAAGTCTACGCAGACTAAATGGCCTTAGCAAGCAATAAATAAATTATTCCTTATTTTATATACCACATTACCTTGAGTGCTCAAAGCTCTTTATGCAACATTCATACAAGCGCTTCAGTATTTTGCCCTTGGATGCTTCCGAATGCCGGATTGAACCATCAACCTTCTGATTAATAGATTACTGTTCTACCTCCTGAGCTACGGCAGCATTCCCCATGGACGTGACCACAAGCCCCGCAAAGCCACAGGTAGGAGCGCTCATTTTGGAAACATACATGTAGGTCATATTTCATGGCCTGCAGAAACGGTGGGTACTTAGGCTTGGATAAGAGGACATGCTGGTCAGAGGAGAATGGCCAGACTGCCTCAAGTTGATAGGAAGTCAACAGCAACACAAATAACCACTTGTTACAATTAAAGTATGGAGGACAGCATCTCTGAACGCACATGTTGAACCTTGATGCAGGCTACAGCAGCAGAAGACCACATCAGGTGACAATTAGGGTTGCCACCCGTCCTGTAAAATACGGAATCGTCCTTTATTTGGCAATTAAATGTTGCGTCCCGTATTGTACCGATACGGGACGCGATTTGTTCCGTATTTTCAAAAATGTCCAACACTCATCTCTGTCACACACACATCAACACTAAATGTAACAATTAAGCACAGAATAAAATACAGGAAATACTAGGGCCAGCAAAATAGTCGTGGATCCTCTTAGGATTAG
>JAMQGT020013196.1:0-30606 GCA_024447675.2 Pterophyllum scalare | reverse complement strand
GCGGTGACGAGGAAGGGCAGGCAAAGGGGGAGGCCGACCCGCGCTCCCAGCGGCGGCGGCGACGAGGAAGAGGGGCACCAGGCGACGAAGGGGGAGGCCGACCGCGCTCCCAGCTGCGGCGGCGACGAGGAAGAGGAGCGGGGCCCCCTGACGGCTCAGACTGAGCGGGACCCTCGGGCGGACGGCCGCTTGGCATGCGGCGGCGACGAGGAAGAGGAGCGGGGCCCCCTGACGGCTCGGACTGAGCGGGACCCTCGGGCGGACGGCCGCGTGGCATGCGGCGGCGGCGAAGACGAGCGGGGCCCCCTGACGGCTCGGACTGAGCGGGACCCTCGGGCGGACGGCCGCGTGGCATGCGGCGGCGGCGAAGACGAGCGGGGCCCCCTGACGGCTCGGACTGAGCGGGACCCTCGGGCGGACGGCCGCGTGGCATGCGGCGGCGGCGAAGACGAGCGGTGCCCCCTGACGGCTCGGACTGAGCGGGACCCTCGGGCGGACGGCCGCGTGGCATGCGGCGGCGGCGAAGACGAGCGGGGCCCCCTGACGGCTCGGACTGAGCGGGACCCTCGGGCGGACGGCCGCGTGGCATGCGGCGGCGGCGAAGACGAGCTGCTGAGGGGACAGAGGACGAGGGAGCTGCTGAGGGGACAGAGGACGAGGGAGCTGCTGAGGGGACAGAGGACGAGGGAGCTGCTGAGGGGACAGAGGACGAGGGACTGCTGAGGGGACAGAGGACGAGGGACTGCTGAGGGGACTGAAGGGACTGCTGAGGGGACTGAAGGGACTGCTGAGGGGACTGAAGGGACTGCTGAGGGGACTGAAGGGACTGCTGAGGGGACTGAAGGGACGGCTGAGGGGACTGAAGGGACGGCTGGAGCGGCTACAGCTGACTGGGAAGGGACGGCTGGAGCGGCTACAGCTGACTGGGAAGGGACGGCTGGAGCGGCTACAGCTGACTGGGAAGGGATGGCTGGAGCGGCTACAGCTGACTGGGAAGGGACGGCTGGAGCGGCTACAGCTGACTGGGAAGGGACGGCTGGAGCGGCTACAGCTGACTGGGAAGGGACGGCTGGAGCGGCTACAGCTGAGGGGACGAGGGACGGCTGGAGCGGCTACAGCTGACTGGGAAGGGACGGCTGGAGCGGCTACAGCTGACTGGGAAGGGACGGCTGGAGCGGCTACAGCTGACTGGGAAGGGACGGCTGGAGCGGCTACAGCTGACTGGGAAGGGACGGCTGGAGCGGCTACAGCTGACTGGGAAGGGACGGCTGGAGCGGCTACAGCTGAGGGGACGAGGGACGGCTGGAGCGGCTACAGCTGACTGGGAAGGGACGGCTGGAGCGGCTACAGCTGACTGGGAAGGGACGGCTGGAGCGGCTACAGCTGACTGGGAAGGGACGGCTGGAGCGGCTACAGCTGACTGGGAAGGGACGGCTGGAGCGGCTACAGCTGACTGGGAAGGGACGGCTGGAGCGGCTACAGCTGACTGGGAAGGGACGGCTGGAGCGGCTACAGCTGACTGGGAAGGGACGGCTGGAGCGGCTACAGCTGACTGGGAAGGGACGGCTGGAGCGGCTACAGCTGACTGGGAAGGGACGGCTGGAGCGGCTACAGCTGACTGGGAAGGGACGGCTGGAGCGGCTACAGCTGACTGGGAAGGGACGGCTGGAGCGGCTACAGCTGACTGGGAAGGGACGGCTGGAGCGGCTACAGCTGACTGGGAAGGGACGGCTGGAGCGGCTACAGCTGACTGGGAAGGGACGGCTGGAGCGGCTACAGCTGACTGGGAAGGGACGGCTGGAGCGGCTACAGCTGACTGGGAAGGGACGGCTGGAGCGGCTACAGCTGACTGGGAAGGGACGGCTGGAGCGGCTACAGCTGACTGGGAAGGGACGGCTGGAGCGGCTACAGCTGACTGGGAAGGGACGGCTGGAGCGGCTACAGCTGACGGGGACGAGGGACGGCTGGAGCGGCTACAGCTGACTGGGAAGGGACGGCTGGAGCGGCTACAGCTGACTGGGAAGGGACGGCTGGAGCGGCTACAGCTGACTGGGAAGGGACGGCTGGAGCGGCTACAGCTGACTGGGAAGGGATGGCTGGAGCGGCTACAGCTGACTGGGAAGGGATGGCTGGAGCGGCTACAGCTGACTGGGAAGGGACGGCTGGAGCGGCTACAGCTGACTGGGAAGGGACGGCTGGAGCGGCTACAGCTGACTGGGAAGGGATGGCTGGAGCGGCTACAGCTGACTGGGAAGGGATGGCTGGAGCGGCTACAGCTGACTGGGAAGGGATGGCTGGAGCGGCTACAGCTGACTGGGAAGGGATGGCTGGAGCGGCTACAGCTGACTGGGAAGGGACGGCTGGAGCGGCTACAGCTGACTGGGAAGGGACGGCTGGAGCGGCTACAGCTGACTGGGAAGGGATGGCTGGAGCGGCTACAGCTGACTGGGAAGGGACCGGCGACGCTACGGCTGGCGGAGAGGAAGCCGGCGACGCTACGGCTGGCGGAGAGGAAGCCGGCGACGCTACGGCTGGCGGAGAGGAAGCCGGCGACGCTACGGCTGGCCGAAGCTGGGGGACAGCTGACGGGTTGGCTGGCTGTGGGGTAGCCGGAGCTACGGCCGCTGGCCGTGGGGTAGCCGGAGCTACGGCCGCTGGCCGTGGGGTAGCCGGAGCTACGGCCGCTGGCCGTGGGGTAGCCGGAGCTACGGCCGGGCTGGAGCCAGCTGGGGGAGCTAGGGCCGGAGCTAGCGAGGGAGCTAGGGCCGGAGCTAGCGAGGGAGCTAGGAGCGCGGAGCTAGCGAGGGAGCTAGCAGGCCGGAGCTAGCGAGGGAGCCAGGCCGGAGCTAGCGAGGGAGCCAGGGCCGGGGCTAGCGAGGGAGCCAGGGCTGGGGCCGGGGCTAGCGGGGCTAGGGCCGGGGCTAGGGAGCGGGCTGGGGCCGGGGCTAGCGAGGAAGCCGGCGAGGGAGCCAGGGCTGGGGCCGGAGAGGGAGCCAGGGCTGGGGCCGGAGAGGGAGCCAGGGCTGGGGCCGGAGAGGGAGCCAGGGCTGGGGCCGGAGAGGGAGCCAGGGCTGGGGCCGGAGAGGGAGCCAGGGCTGGGGCCGGGACCGGAAGTGCAGCCCAGCTCACAACGTGAACCACATAGCCCCATAGCCACCGGCCCAGGACCATGACAATAACAGCCTAATTGTATCTTTGCCTTTGCAGCTCATGTACTTTACCAGCCTCTCTCTCTCCCTCTCTCTCTTTTGCTCTCTTCTTTCAACAGCTTCCATAATCAGCAGTGAAAATGAAAATTTGTAGCTATTAAACCGTTGAAGACTTAGATGAATAGCTGCCTGCACCTATAATTACCTCCAAGTTACTGAGACTCTTATCCGAAAAGACCCATGATGCTGCTTTAATACTGATGTTAAATGCTATTCACTTCTACACTATATGGTGACTGTAGTAACAGAGATAATTATATTGACATTCAGGCTTTCTGGAATGGATTTGAACTCCAGCCTTGTTGCAATATTTTATGAATGGTCTTATTATTTTTCTACATACAATTGATGCAGTTATTTTATGTTGATTTTCAATTCAATTCAATTTATTTATATCACGACAAACAGTCGCCTCAAGGCGCTTTGTATTGTGGGTAAAGACCCTACAATAACACAGAGAAAACCCAACAGTCAAAACGACCCCCCATGAGCAAGCACTTGGCGACAGTGGGAAGGAAAAACTCCCTTTTAACAGGAAGAAACCTCCGGCAGAACCAGGCTCAGGGAGGGGCAGTCATCTGCTGCGACCGGTTGGGGCTGAGGGGAGAGAGACAGGACAAAAGACATGCTGTGGAAGAGAGCCAGAGATTAATAATAACTAATGATTAAATACAGAGTGAAGTATAAACAGAGTAAATAGAGGTGAATGAAAAGAAACAGTGCATTATGGGAACACCCTCAGCAGCCTAGGCCTATAGCAGCATAACTAAGGGGTGGTTCAGGGTCAACTGATCCAGCCCTAACTATAAGCTTGATCATAAAGGAAAGTTTTAAGCCTAATCTTGAAAATAGAGAGGGTGTCTGTCTCCCAAATCCAAGCTGGGAGCTGGTTCCACAGAAGAGGGGCCTGAAAGCTGAAGGCTCTGCCTCCCATTCTACTTTTAAGTATCCTAGGAACCACAAGTAAGCCAGCAGTCTGAGAGCGAAGTGCTCTATTGGGGTGATACGGTACTATGAGGTCTTTGAGATAAGATGGGGCCTGATTATTCAAGACCTTGTATGTGAGGAGAAGGATTTTAAATTATATTCTAGATTTAACAGGGAGCCAATGAAGAGAAGCCAATATGGGAGAAATATGCTCTCTCTTTCTAGTCCCTGTCAGTACTCTAGCTGCAGCATTTTGAATCAGCTGAAGGCTTTTCAGGGAGCTTTTAGGACAGCCTGATAATAATGAATTACAATAGTCCAGCCTAGAAGTAATAAATGCATGAATTAGCTTTTCAGCATCAGTCTGAGAAAGGATGTTTCTAATTTTAGAAATATTGCGCAAATGCAAAAAGCGGTCCTACATATTTGTTTAATATGTGCATTGAAGGACATATCCTGGTCAAAAATGACTCCAGATTTCTCAGTGTTGTCCAGAGTTCAACACCATGTTTCATCATGTTTTCTGTTTTTATACTAAACAATATTTTTATTGTACAAGTGATCACGAAAAAAGGTTTCCCCCAACAGAAGCAGCAATTTTCCTTTAAGCTCACAGGCATTGGAGCAGCCTGCTGAAATTTTAATTTAAAATTATTACCTTAGAAATATGTTTCCTCCTTCTCTTAATAAATAACTGATTTATTTCTGGGATGTCATGTCTCAAATAATCTGCAAAATGTTCTTGTGATTGACAAACGATAGCGAACTGCATTTAGTCTGCATCTAGATGATGTACAGCTCCATTACTCACACAGCAATAAATCTTTACTTTTGAATTTCACTTGACCTAATCTTCAGTCATGCAGTCACGGTCAAAAGAAAGTAGACCCCTTGTCAATTCCAAGGTTTTGAATATAAGGACATAATAAAAAATAAAGTCTGAGGATCCTTATCAGGTCTTAAAAATGATGCAAATACAACATCAGATGAGAACAAAGCCAAGATAAAGAAGTAGTGTATAAAAAAACTGAGTACACCCCATGATTCACTTTTTGCAGCAATAACTTGTTTACAGGATTGCTTCAGTTCATTGAGGTTTGTGGGCATTTGTTTTTGTTTTTTTATATCCGTCCTGTTGTAGATTTGTCGGTGTACTTGGGGTCATTGGCCCTCATTTATTAGCAGTGCATATATTCAAATCTGTTCATAAATCACACATACAAACATTTCACTCACAAAACAGTGCTTTAGCAATATCTTCATACCGGAATTTGTTCATACTTTACAAACAAATTTAAAATTTACTGCTACTGCTACAACTACTAAAAATGATAATATTTTTTCACACAGCTTCTGCATTTTGGCTTAATATTTGTTCATCTGATGTTCTATTTACCTAATTTTAAGATCTGCCAAGGACAAGATTATTTTTTATTATGTTCTGATATATAAAACTTTAGGATTGGCAGAGGACGTACTTTCTTTTTACCATGACTGTATCCCATATTGTAATTCCACTTACTACTCAGCACTTTATGGAGCAGATATGTTCATGCCTGGATGTAAATATCATCATATTTTTTTTTGTATTTAACCCATTTTCTTGAACAACAGAGTAACATTTAAGATTGTTCACATCATCTTAACCTCATCTGAAGTGTAGAATTTTAGGATATTTTTGCTCTGACACAATCAACATGCTGATATGAGATTTTCTTGCACCTTCACAAAGTGGATGCATAGTAGCAAATAAAATAAGTTCTAACCTTTAGTCTTAAAAAAAATGCTAATTCTCTATGTCCTGTGAAGCACCTCATTGCTATCCTTTTATAAACTCCGTGTCCGTGTTCTTAAAAAGTCTACTCCTCTTTCTTGTAACACAAGCACTGATTTAAGATCTTCACCCTGGGAAAATAATGCTGATGTGTCATAAAACAATAGAAAGCTTCTCCCAGAAGCACTCAGTGGAGTCCCCATCAAAAACAAGATTGCAAAGAATCTGCAGTAAAAAGCACTGCACTACACTGTTATTTGAATGCAGAGCAGATGGCAAATGTTAACGCCAGGAAAATGAATTCTCTGTTAAAATGTCTTTGAGCAAATTAATAAATTCTCTTTGTTGTTTGCTAGGTTCTTTCTCTGGGTGCAGACGTGCTTCCTGAATACAAACTCCAGACACCGCGGATAGATAAGTGGACCATTCTTCACTACAGTCCATTCAAAGCAGTCTGGGACTGGCTGATTCTGCTTCTGGTCATCTACACGGCCATTTTCACACCCTATTCTGCGGCCTTCCTCCTCAATGACATCGAGGAGCAGAGGAGGCGGGAGTGTGGCTACTCCTGCTCGCCCCTCAACGTGGTTGATCTGATAGTTGACATTATGTTTATTGTGGACATCCTTATAAATTTTAGGACCACTTATGTCAACACCAATGAGGAAGTGGTGAGCCACCCTGCGAAGATTGCCATCCACTACTTTAAAGGCTGGTTCCTCATAGACATGGTGGCTGCCATCCCTTTTGACCTGCTCATCTTTGGCTCAGGATCCGATGAGGTGAGAATTTATTCAGTTTATCAGTCACTATTATCAATCAAGCACAGTTGGGGATAATGACAGTAATGACTGAGAATTCTCAACCAGAAAATCTATCATTTTGGATTTCTTTAGAAGGAAAGCACTTCAAGTCACGTGTTTCAAAGACCAGCATGGAGCCTAACTTTATTTATTTTATTTTTTCATTCTAACAGTTTCTTTTAACATTTGTCCTTTATTTGCAAAAACTCCACAAGGTTTTAATTACCAAAAAAGGCCACGCTAACAATCCTGGAAGCTCCTTTAAGCAGCACTCATTCCCAATGGGTCATCACAGCAGATGACTCCACATACAGTGGCTTTCAAAAGTATTCATACCCCTTAAACTTTTCCATATTTTGTCACATTACAACCACAAACATAAATATATTTCACTGGAATTTAATGTGAAAGACCAACACAAAGTGATATACGATTGTGAAGTGGAAAGAAAATTATACAGGATTCAAAAATTTTTTTACAAAGTGCGGTGTGCAAAAGTATTCAGCCCCCCTGTGTCAATACTTTGTGGAACCACCTTTTGCTGCAATTACAGCTGCAGGTCTTTTAGGGTATGTCTCAACCAGCTTTGCACATCTAGTGACTGAAATTTTTGCCCATTCTTCTTTGCAAAACAGCTCAAGCTCAGTCAGATTAGATGGAGAGTGTTTGTGAACAGCAGTTTTCAGATCTTGCCACAAATTCCTGATTGGGTTTAGGTCTGGACCTTGACTGGGCCATTCTAACACATGAATATTTTTTTGTTTTAAACCATTCCACTGTAGCCCTGGCTTTATGTTTAGGGTTGTTGTCCTGCTGGAAGGTGAACCTCCGCCCCAGTCTCAAGTCTTTTGTAGACTCCAACAGGTTTCCTTCCAAGATTGCCCTGTATTTGGCTCCATCCATCTTCCCATCAACTCTGACCAACTTCCCTGTCCCTGCTTAAGAGAAGCAGCCCCAGAGCATGATGCTGCCACCCCCATATTTGACAGTGGGGATGGTGTGTTCAGAGTGACGTGCAGTGTTAATTCTCCGCCACACATAGCGTTTTGCATTTTGGCCAAGGAGTTCAATTTTCGTCTCTTCTGAACAAAGCACCTTGTTGCACATGTTTGCTGTGTCCCCAACATGGCTTCTGGCAAACTGCAAATGGGACTTTTTATGCTTTTCTTTTAACAATGGCTTTCTTCTTGCCACTCTTCCATAAAGACCACATTTGTTCAGTGCACGACTAATAGTTGCCCTGTGGACAGATTCCCCCACCTGAGCTGTGGATCTCTGCATTTCATCCAGAGTCACCGTGGGCCTCTTGGCTGCATCTCTGATCAGCGCTCTCCTTGTTCGGCCTGTAGGTTTAGGTGGACGGCCTTGTCTTGGTAGGTTTACAGTTGTGCCATACTCTTTCCATTTCCGGATAATGGATTGAACAGCGCTCCGTGAGATGTTCAAAGCTTGGGAAATCTTTTCATAGCCTGAGCCTGCTTATAACTTCTCCACAACCTTATTCCTGACCTGTCTGCTGTGTTCTTTGGACTTCATGATGCTCTTTATTCCCCATTATTCTCTTAACCAACCTCTGAGGCCATCACGGAGCAGCTGTATTTGTACTGAGATTAGATTACACACAGGTGGACTCTTTTTAGTCATTAGCAGTCATCAGGCAACTTCTGAATGCAATTGGTTGCACTCAGAGAAAAGGGGGCTCAATACTTTTGCACACCACACTTTTAAATTTTTTATTTGTAAAAAATGTTTTGAATCCTGTATAATTTTCTTTCCACTTCACAATCGTATACCACTTTGTGTTGGTCTTTCGCATTAAATTCCAGTGAAATATATTTATGTTTGTGGTTGTAATGTGACAAAATATGGAAAAGTTTAAGGGGTATGAATACTTTTGCAAGCCACTGTATATGACTTGGTATTTTACCCCAGATGACCCTCCTGATGAAACCCTATTAGGTATTTGTGTCTTCTCCCAGTCTCAAAACAGGGATCTTTTGCATATTAGGCAAATATTTTAACCACTACACTATGGCCACTAGGATGTAGCCTGCTAACGCTTTCTAATTAGCACTAAACAAAAAGAATAGTTGAGTAAACTTGTGTAGATTTTAGGAATTTGATGATAAAGTAAATTATTAGATGGATTAACCATCTGAACTGGTGATGGCGGTTAAGAAAAAGTAATCACAAAATTGATTCCAGTTCCTCTGGGTCTAAATGTTATTCACTGAGGTTATTACAATGAATTCAATTTTTTTGTGATTAGGGGTGAGCCATATAGCCTCAAAATGATAACACAAAATTTCAAGAAAATTATTTTTAGGAATATTATGAAAAACAAATACTGAATGTTTTATTGATGCATGCAGCTCGCAGACAGCAGCATTTGTAAGTGTAAGCAAATGAAGGGCATTTCCCATTCTTCTTTTTGAGTTAGCTACTGTCATCAGTGACACACTTCCTAAGTTGAAGTGTGACTCTATTAAAACAAGGTGCCAGCAGCAGCAGCAGCAGCAGAATGCAACAGTAGTGACACAGTGACACTTCATAAGTCAAACATAAGCACAAAAGTAGCCTAGGTTGTGTTTTCCTTGGAAATTGTCTTTAAAAGGTATCAAGTTACTGCCTAACACTTCCATTTAACAATAAAGTAACTTAACCTTTTAACTCTTCAGGAGCGTGCACAATATTGTGAGATAATAAAACTAAAAAATATTTTCTACCTGGGACGTTGTATCTTAGGTCAGGCTTTATAATCAGCGTAAAGCGTTGCTTTTTTTTCCACCACGTGAATTTCCACCAATTTCCACCCACCATTTGCTCTTCCTGTCATATGGAGTGCAATTACGGAGTGCTCCAGCAATGTTCGGTGGGCCCATTTGTTTGCATTTGGGTCGCACATCACCACCTGCTAGAATCTTCTTCTTCTTAGCCTGGTTGTACTTGATAGTGTGTTTTTTCCTGTGGCAAAACTAGTATGTTTAGCAGGAACAGTTTCCTTGCATATTTTGCAAAGTACTCTGCTTTGTTGGAGGTTGCTGAAGTAGTTCACTTTTTTGGTATTAAACTGTAAACAGAGGCTGACACGGGACTCTTACTCTCAGACATGCCTGGGCTTGTCTTGTTGTTGTGTGCAATGGCATTACTAAAGCAATGATATGACATTATTTATATCATTTAAAAATGTATAGCAGTATTATCATGAATAATATGATATGGCCCAGGTCTAATTGTGAGTCATCTAATAGTTGTTGGGATGTTTCAGTTTAATAAACCCACTGCCATTAATGTTTATAGTATGCCTGATCCTACTTCTTCTTCTACTTTTCCTTCTTTCAGCTGCTCCCTTTAGGGGTCACCACAGTGGATCATCTGCCTCCATTTCATCCTATCCCTCTATTTCATCTGTCTTCACTGCATCCATGAATCTTCTCTGTGGTCTTCCCCTTGTCCTCCTGCCTGGCAGCTCCATATTTAACATCCATTGTCCAATATATCCTCTGCACATGTCCAAACCATCTCAGCCTTGCTTCTCTTATTATATCTCCAAACCGCTCAAACCTGAGCTGTCGCTCTAATGAATTCAGTTTTAATCTTGTCCATTCTGCTCACTCCCAGTGAAAACCTGAGCATCTTAAGCTCTGCCACCTCCAGCTTGGCCTCCTGTGTTTTTGTTAGTGCCATCATCTCCAAACCCTACATCAAAGCGGGTCTCACTACTCCATCTATCCTCCTCTCTAACTCATCAGCTCCCCAGAGTACTCCTTCCATGGTCCAATGTACATAGTTAGATTCGTCTACTGGATTTGTCTGTTCACTGACTCTTACAATAAGAGCAAAGTACAGAACACATTTAACGACACTCATTAAGTAGGGGGATGTTTCCAGCAAAATTCAATATTAATACATCTCTTTTTTGTGAACCTGAAACAGCTTTGTGAAACAGAAACTGACGAAACCTTTTCCTTTTCACATCTCTTGTTTACACTGCAAGCTGCAGAGCATCAGTCTTTCCTCAGTTGCCCCCGTGTCGTCAGGCCACACTTTGGGCAGTCTTGTTTCTAAGCTGTTTTCTTGAATGCTTAGACTCCCAAACCAATCTGACGCTTGGTTGTCGCATCTGCTTCCCTCTGCTCTCTCTTCATCAGAGCCAGACTGGACGTCCCCAGGCCATCCAAATCTTTTAAAAAGGCCTCAGCCTGCCTAACCGCTCTGCCTACGAGAAACTGTATGTCTGAGGGAGATGTCAAAGCCAGTTATCTCTGCCCAGAGAGAGACAAAATAAACTGAAAATTAAATGCAACCAAGTTCATTGATTTTTTTTTTAAATGGTAAGAACATTTGTTTTAGCAAGTTTAACAAAGCAAATGTTATATTTGAATCCTCTACTGCCCTAAATGTATCAAACTGCATCTCTAAGAGAGCGTTTGCATGTCCTATTCACTGCTTCAGCCCCTGGTATTTGAAGCAAGTCTGATACATAACCACTGCCTTACATTCTGAAATCAAGTCAAGACCAAGTCACATAATGCAGTCCCCTGAAATATGTGAAAATTCCAGATGCCACAAAACATGATACACCCTCACAAACACACATAAAACCAGGCTATATCAGGATTGATGTGTGTGTTAAAAGCAAGGGCCTGATGTCAGCCTGTTGGTTTACCGAGTCTTTATTTACCATTAGGTGTGTGTCTGTGTGAGGAAGTCCATGGCCAGAGGCCACCAATGAGTGGCGGGTGGGGAAAAAAGAGCAGACAGCTGAGCGACACCACAGCACGACGTACATCCTCATCATACAGCGAAATGACTTGTGCAGTGACAGAATGTGTTTCACGTACAACTTGTGTCCACAGCACACACTGTCAGGATGAGGAGAGTGACAAAATGTTGTATTTTTACCTCCTCCAATCAATAGAAACTGAAAATAACACATCCATGTACACTTTTAGCTTTGGTCTTTAAGGTGTGTTATTTTAGCTCTCTGTACAGAAGCAGGAACTATTTTTAGCCATATATTTCATGCACCTTTGTTGCCTGGAAACCATATCTGACAATATGTTAAGAGGGTTTTTTTTTTTTTGCTGATTTTATTGGGAACATGGCAGGTTAAAATTTCCTGGGAGAGATTGTGTTTTGATTCAGTGTAGGACTTTCCTGCAGGCTGGCACACAGAAAGAAATTATGTGGTGTAGAATTTACCTACAGAATTCATTTAAACTCCTCCAGCATTTTCATATCAATGCTGTGTTGTGATAAGATGAGATGGTTTGCATATTATGTCCACATTCACATGGATATAGTGTTCGCATTTGGGGCAATTGCAAATTATGGAGGTTTCCTCAGAAAATTGAAGCTAAACCACAATCATTTACCTTAAATCGTGGGCAGATCACTGTAAACTCTGAACAAAGCCAACCATTTTTGCCCAAAATGTCCGGGTGCACAGGTGGTTTCACTTTAATGTGATTTTCTTTTTTTCACTCAGTAGCATTATATATTTGCGATAAACTACCACAAACATTGTGCTTCCAGTGTATCCAGCTATTTTATGCAACACAATTCCATAAAGTTGATCGTGTTACTGAATCTGTCCCTGTAAAAATCACAAATATTAACTCTTTCAGCTCAAGTAATCGACATGAGCAAAATCCTCTTTTCTATGACAGATGTTCTGTGAATGCTTTCACGCAAATCAAGTGAGGCGTGAGTAATGAATTGTTTCCCCTTTTCACATTCAGGCTGTCTCTGTTCAGAGGGTGAAATGTGCATTGTTTTCCCTTTGGTTAAAGCAGACTGTAGAAAAATGCACTCCAACTCTATTATGCTGTAAAACCTGCAGCAACGGCTGTACTAAACAAAGAGAGAGGAGGCAGATTCATTGTAACAGGCAGCCCCCTCAGTCTCCCTTTTGCCCTGCTGTTCTTAGGCACACAGGCAGAACAGACAGATTTGTACTTGAAATCCTTCTGCAACTGTTTATGCAGACGGTAATATAGTTGTGGATAATATATTCGCTTTCTAGATCACATGAGCAAGCAAAACAGTTGGGTGATTATTGGCTTGTCCTGTGACATGCACAGCTCTATCATATAGAGGGAATGTGACCACTTTGAAACTCTGAAAGCAAATGCGCTGTGAGGGGAAGACAGTCAGAAGGTTATACCACAACCTTGGTAGACTCTTGGTTTTTAAAAGTGGTTTGAGGAAACTGCAAAGCCACAGTGGCAGCTGACCAGGGGGATATTTGCTGGATATTTTTTTTAATACAGTTTGTACCTAATGAGCGCTTTAGCTTCACATCTCAGCTCCAAACACTTTCAACTTACTGTAAGCACAGATTTTAATCAAGCTTACACTCTGTAGGCAACATCATACAGCGTGCACTGTGTCATCTGTGCAGGTCACTCAGAGTCAGTTGCATTACACCTAAGGCAGTGCACGCTCACAGACCGGATAATTTGAGGCTCATCTGTTTCTATATGTGATTCATTCACCGTTCGCTGTGTTGTCACTGAAAGGGCACACTGCACTGAATGATGACAGTGATTTAGGGGTGAGATTGGAAGGATGGAGGCTCTTTAAAGTACCCTTCAGAAGCAACCACAGCACTCTCCTTCACTGTGATGGAGACACACTCCCCCTCATGAATCATTTGCTTTAAAAAAACAAACAAACAAAAAAAAACACAACCCCCCTCCCTGCTTTTAGTGCTTCAAATATCCAGCATGCCATATTTGCTCTCACCTGCACAAGAGGTATAAATAAGCAAGCAAGGAAGTGAGGAAACACAATTACTTCAGCCGGCTGCAGCTAACGATTTCCCCAAGGATATTAAGATAATTGTCGGGCGTGATAGGGAGCGGTTGAACATATTAGCATTCTCCACTATTGTGTTTGCAGTTTGCGCCACACTAATAAATCAAGACTTGCATCACGACTGTATGCTGCTCCACTCTCCCTTCACACAGTCTGTGTTCATTTTGTCAGAAATGGTGACAGATGAATTAATGTGCTTAGAATTAAACAGGGCTGAAGACAGTTTGTGTACATTGTGATGTATGCGCACGAGGCTGTGTGTTTCTGATCTGTGCGTGCTCTGTGAGGCAGGTCAGGTGTTTTCTTCTCACTCACTGGCTTTGAGACTTTAAAGAAGGTTCCAAGCTGCTGATATTTCTGCACTTTTTAAGCCAATTTTGCCTTCACTGTATGCAGTTATTGAAAAGTGCTTCTTCATCAGTCAACAGATGAATCACCAAGGCAACCTCCTCTCTCTCATATGTCTTTCTGGCATGCCAGTCTGCTAAAAAGCCAGATACATACTGACTTTTATGATTTGTAGAGCCAGAGGCAATGCAGTAGTGTTGACACTGAGGGATGCAGAGATCTGATTATACCAGCAGGAATGATTCAATACTGTTTACTGTGATAAAATAATTCCTATACCACTTGTTTTTGAGCTGAACATTCTCATGACTTCAACCCTTGACAAAGAGAAGACAAACAATAAATTCACTTTGCTTGCTGGGAAAAGGCTGTCAGGATTGTGGCATACTTGAACTCATTATGATTTTTTTTCCATAATGTATTTATTTATTTTTGCCATCCCACAGTGTTTTGATCAGATCTGCAATCCCTGGTTTGACTTTTGAATTTTGAGTTTGCCTTGCGGGGACACTGAATGTTTTCACAAATGTTGGAAGTAAAATACTAAATAATGAGATAAGTCTAATGGCAAAAAGTTAGTTAGTACATATTCTTCCTAATTCTGCTCCACTACACTTACAAATAGGAATTTTATACAAAAATGATGATGTATGAATTATATCTTTTTTTGGTCACACTTCAAATTAAACCATGGTTGATAGACCGTAACTTGAGTTAATTCAGGCATACATGCAAAAGGTTGCCTTTTGCAGTGGTACTTGAGAGTGAGAATCGCCCATAAGTCCAACTAAACAGTGAGTAAAACCAATCACAGATTGACTGATAACCATTAGAGCCCAATTTATTAGTGGGATGATCTTATCAGCTATTATTAGCTGCTGTATACTGATTTATCAATGTCTGCATTTATCATGGTCGATAAATAAAATTGTAAAAGTAAAAGTAAAGACGAGATGGGAGAAAGACCCTTCAGCCATGTGTCTGTGTAGATTCTCAGTTATCCAGGTCATAGAAGTCTCTGGAGCTTGAAAAAAAGGCGAATGGACTTCCAGTCGATGTCCAAGGTCGTCCAGTCGCCCTTTTTTCAAGCTCCAGAGACCCTTCAGCCATTTTATCAGTGTTTTCATCCATCTGGAATTTCCCTGTTGGGAACATAGTGTTTAGAATGCCACAGACAGAACAACCAGCTGATCAGAGCTGAGTAGGGCAGAGTAAATAAATAACTACACATTGCAGATGTTCAGGAACTTTGTTTATGGCCCTACCTATGACCTATGGTCATGAGCTTTGTGAAGTGACCAAAAGAACGAGATTGCAGACACAAGCGGTGGAAATTAGCTTCCTCCAAAGGGTCGCTGGCCTCTCCCTTAGAGACGGGATGATGAGTGTGGTCATTCAGGAGGGGCTCAGAGTAGAGCTGTTACCCACATCGTAAGCAGTTGAGGTGGTTCCAGTATCTGGCTAGGATGTCTCCTGGGTGGCTCTTGAGTGGGTGTTCTCATCATCTCCAACCGGGAGGAGGCCCAGGGGCAGACCCAGGACATATTGGAGAGATTATAGCTCTCAGCTGGCCTGGGAACTCTTACCTCAGATGAACTGGGGAAGGTGACTGGGGAATGGGAGGTCTCGACTTCTCTGCTTAGGCTGCTGCCCCCGCAACCCAGCCCCAGATAAGCAGAAAAAGATGGATGGATGGATGGATGGATGGATGGATGATGTCACAGTCTAGCTCTCTTGCACAGCATGCCTTTTGTCCTGTCTCCCTCCCCTCAGCCCCAACCAGTCACAGCAGATGACTGCCCCTCGCTGAGCCTGGTTCTACTGGAGGTTTCTTCCTGTTAACAGGAGTTTTTCCTTCCCACTGTCGCCAAGTGCTTGCTCATGGGGGGTCGTTTGGCTGTTGGGTTTTCTCTGTATTGTAGGGTCTCTACCTTAATATACAGTGTCTTAAGGCAACTGTTGTGATTTGGCACAATATATATAAAACTTGCACATCCAAGTTTTATGAACCAACAGAACAAGGAGATGCGTGAAGTAGCATCGCAGCCTGAGACATCACATTCTAGATATTAGTACTATGTACGCATAGTTTCAAGTGACTCAATCTTGTATACCCCTTTGTTTTCCAGACTACCACACTGATTGGTCTGCTAAAGACAGCCCGTCTCCTACGGCTAGTACGAGTGGCCCGTAAGCTGGACCGCTACTCAGAGTATGGTGCTGCTGTCCTCATGCTGCTCATGTGCATCTTTGCCCTGATTGCACATTGGTTGGCCTGTATCTGGTACGCAATTGGAAATGTGGAGAAGCCTTACCTGGAGCATAAAATTGGCTGGCTGGACAACCTGGGGGTGTCAATAGGTAATGCCTGTTGATGGTAGTTTCTTTTTCTATTCTTCGTTTTGATGCTGAAAGTAAAGGTAGGAAAAAATACAAACATTAATCAGTGATTCATATGTTGTTACATTTATTACAGGAAAAAAATACAACTACAGTGACCCTAGCTCAGGTCCATCCATCAAAGATAAGTATGTCACAGCGCTCTACTTCACCTTCAGCAGTCTGACCAGCGTGGGCTTTGGGAATGTCTCCCCCAACACCAACTCTGAGAAGATCTTTTCCATCTGTGTCATGCTCATTGGATGTGAGTGATAACTGAGTCACAACACATACAGACTTCTTGCACCCTGTGTTTCAGGCCACTACTGTTTTTTTATTATTATTATTCAGTTCAGTTCCATTTATATAGCGTCAGATCACAACATCAGTCATTACTAATACAGAGACTATTTACATTTTAAATAAAAGATCCAATGTATTTTTATAATTAAATGCCCTGTTGAAACCTGCTGATATAACAGAATCAGAATATAAATGATCCACAGTTTATTGTTTTTATCATCATCTTTATCATCTTTGCTTGAAAAAGTGCTGCAATACCGGAAGTTCTTTTATGCATTTCTGGCAGTAGCAGCAACACCAGAGGTAGGTGCTATGTATATAAAGAGAATAACCCACCTGTACTCATGGGTCACCTTTATGGCTTCTCTCCCAGCTCTAATGTACGCCAGCATCTTTGGGAATGTGTCCGCCATCATCCAGAGGTTGTATTCAGGTACAGCCAGGTATCACCTCCAGATGCTGCGAGTCAAAGAATTCATCCGTTTCCACCAGATCCCAAACCCACTGAGGCAGAGGCTGGAGGAGTACTTCCAACACGCTTGGACGTACACCAACGGCATCGATATGAATATGGTACGAGAGGGATGGTGTTTGGTTTGGAACAAAATTGGGTTTTCTGTTGTTTTCTGCTGCTGCTTCTCCCCCCCCTTCCCAATTTCATTTGTGTGAGTTTGATGTTTTGAACACCATTTCTGCTGAGTTTCAAAAAGCCTGTCCTGAAAACCACATCACTGTGAATCTATCTTATTACATCACTGGAATAGTGTAGTGTTCTCATTATGCCGTGCAATGCTAAGCCATAACCAAGTGAGCAAAAGCCACCGTTACTGTGTCCGCATACAGTAACTTGGGCTTTTGTCATCATGAACTGTTCATGTTCACTTATATAAATTTGTCTTTTCCATGTCTGCCTCATGTCAAATGGATTGACCCCACCACTCTGGTAAGAGCAGGAGGTACATGTGCTAACACAATGTTTATATGAATGTTCCCCAGTCTTAGTGCTTCGTCTAGATGTGTCTGACATTAGTAGTGGAATGTTTTGTTAGTTTGTCCATACGAGTATCAAATACACCATGTTAAGCCCTTGATATCCAGTTGTGTCATTAGTGTCTCAGACATGCATGTAATTGGCGGACATATTCTGTCCATCAGGGTTTTACACAACTTACTGTGCATACATGGACATATAACTATGTGGTACACAGCTGTGATGATACCATACAACATATTTGCCATCAACATACACATGTCATTATTGAGGAAGACACACATAATACTGAATGTTCCTCGCAGGCCCCAGTAATTGTCTATCAGTGGTAGACTTGCATGTGGCCTGCCTCGAAGTTCCTCTTGCATGAAATCTGTGTATTCAAACACAACCCCATGATATTCATCTGATACCAGAGAGAGTGAGTGAATCATGCCTGTGAGAGTGGGCACAGCTTCGCTGGGCGCTGCCAGGTTTCCCTCCCACTGTGGGAGGCTTGGCTGCACGCTCCGCGGTGGCACCTGCGCTTGCCAAATGTTGTTCAGTCTTTCCTTTCCAAATGTACTGATCAGTTTTTGTTGCGAGCAACAAAAAAGCGTGTCCGAGCCAAAAAAAAATCCTGTTCAGGCAACATTTCTCTTGCCTTGCTTGTGTCATTAGCACATTATATTGTATGTGTAAATGACAAAAAGAAGAAATGTTTGAGTTGTCTCATGTACTCAAAGCTCCTTTTCATGCCTTTCAGTACATGAAAATGTATCCTTATAAACTACCAGTCAGCTCAAGTTGTCCCAGGATCTTTAGTGTTTTGTCAGTGGTCAGTGTATTTTGTCTTTAAAGGGTAAGTGTGAAAAATTTCATGGTTTCAGTATTTAATTTTTTTCCTTTAACTACATGCAGAGTTTCTCTCTGACAATCTCTGAGGCTGTTTTTGGCTTTCATATACTGAGGTTATCATTCGTAAAGCATTTTCATTATGTGAGTACACAGAGACGGCGAAACAGAGACTTAAACATCAAACCTGTGTTCTGAGTTTTGTGCTGTCTTTTATCTGCAGCTTCACAGTGTTCTGTTTGTCTTTTATTTTAAGTTACTCAGAGGCGCACTAAAAAAGTAAATTGCAGTTGTATGTAAAAAGACTCTCCAGACTATTTCTACTGCGGGTTATAATACGTTTTGAGAAGAAGGAAAGAACACAAGTGGCAATTGTATCAAATTTCTCTGGAAAGAGAGTCAGTTTGACCTGCAACTTCAGCTCAAACCCAAAGTCAGCACACATTAAAACAATAATGAAAATACAAAATCACAACTTACATGATATACATGGGCATCATGTCTGACCGTACTCATGTGTGCTTTGATTCAGGTCCTGAAGGGTTTTCCAGAGTGCCTGCAGGCAGATATCTGCCTCCACCTCAACAAGAATCTCCTCCAGGGCTGTAAAGCATTTCGTGGCGCCACCAAGGGCTGCCTTCGGGCCCTGGCCATGAGGTTCAAGACCACCCATGCGCCCCCTGGAGACACGCTAGTCCACTGCGGAGATGTACTTACGGCACTCTACTTTGTCTCCCGTGGCTCCATTGAAATCCTAAAAGATGACGTTGTGGTGGCCATCCTGGGTGGGTCTGCTGCTTTCCTGTGATCTAGAAGATATGAATTGCAATGATATAAATATTAAGTTTCCCATATTTCTTAAGTGACTGATGGAGTTGCAGTAGTACATCATATGTTTTAAATCAGTTAACCGCTTTTTTTCTTTTTGAAGACTATTAGAATTGTTAAATGCATCAGAAAATACTAATATAATATTTTGCTTGATCACTGTAGCTTCACATATATGGCAAACTTCTGGTCTGAGTTTAAATAAGCAAATTTAACCAAAACTGGCGCTGCTTCCTGCTGTTCCTCAGACCTACTACCCTCACCATCAGTTCTGAGGATTCATAGATTTCTGGTGCTGAATGCCCGTATAGCCAGGGTGCGCTCTCGCTATGTAGAAAACGTACTTGCTGACAATGATTCAACATCAAAGTATGCAAATGTTTGAATTCAGTTGATGAGCTGGCTCAAAAACACTTTAAAAAGAACCTCAAAGGAGCATGACTCCTGTTAGTCCAGCCTGGTCAGCTTTGCCACAATACACCTCCGCTGGCATAGATGCAGGTGGGCCAGCTAAATGAAGATGGCTCAGTTGTGCTATAATAAAGCTGGGTTGGCAGCTGAGCTCCCTACTGGGTATGTTGTTTTAACTTCAAAGAACATTTTGATTGCTGCTGCCTCACAGGCATGCCCAAGATGAAGGGAGAGGACCGAAAATAGTGGGGGAGTACATATAGTGGGATGAGGGTAACAGAGGATATGTGTTAATGGAAAAAAGAGGGCATGATTGCTTTCAAATAGAGACAAATGACAATAGAAATGGGGAGGGATGAGTGAGTGGGCAGAGTAGAGAAAAGAATAGCAATGGAAGACAAAGAGCGTGAAGTGACAGAGGAAGAAAAGAGGGTAGAGAAATTTCGTGTGGTTGTCAGTGTGCTGTGATGCAGCGCTTGATGACAGAAGCCGCATTCTGTTATCGACAGTATCCAGATTTAATCACAGCAAATCTCATCTGGTCTCCCTTTTCTCTCATCCCAGCTGTGGGCAGGTGTAGCCTGCTGAGCCTTTTATGCACTTGTTTTTCATTAAAGGCTCTTTTCACACAGTCAATAAGGTCTAGAGAAAGCAGATGACACAACAGGGTCAGGATAAGCAAGAACCGCCACATACAACTCAGCACAGTCTTGACAAGGAAACTGCTAATTACAAACCCAAATCTAAAATACCTGGGATGCTGTACAAAATGTAAATATAAATGCAATGATTCGCAGATCTCATAATAACCTGAATATCTCAACAGATATGCAAACTGAGAAAATGCACCATTTTTTAGATAAATATTGAATTTGAAGAGGCACAAAATGGGCAACATGGTGGTGTGGTGGTTAGCACTGTTGCCTCACCGCAAGACGGTCCCAGGTTCAAGTCCGCTATCTGTTTGGAACACACTCATCTGTGCAGAGTTGTCTTTTTCAAAAAAATACCTTTTGCACCAAAATGTGGCTAGAATAACTTAATTATCCAACGTTAGCTGCTAAATCATAAACACATTGTCGCCCTAGTCCGCTATTTAAAGGTCTTAGCTTACATGTATGTTGCACGTGACAGCACTGTTACCAAATCCTGACAAAAAAGAAGGCACAGCAAGGCATTTGCAAAAGGGCATCTTGGAGAAAATGAATTCGTGGGCTCTGTAATGTCCCACAGACTTGAGACAGCCGGCACACTAACGCGAGTATAGTAAACCCTGTGGTCATGTAGGTCACTACTCATTAAAGAGGCAGGTTGTTTGTCCTGCATGGCTTCATGTGGACAAACTGGCATTACATGAATCCCTTTTTTTTTCCTTCAATGACTGTGATGCGCTTTAGCCTCTTTAACATTCTCACACTTTTCTGCCCTGTGGCCTGTCTCTTTATAGATCATCAAATACTGTCCTTCATCATACCCAACGATATGTTCTCCAAGGAGCTGCATGGAATTTCCTATTCTGCCAAGAATAAATGTCCTTTATAAGCAAAAGAATACACTTCCCTATATTTGATTGCCTGTCAACCTCCCCACAATTGTTTCTTCTTTAGGCAAGAATGACATCTTCGGTGAGATGATCCACCTGTACGCCAAGCCAGGGAAATCCTGCGCAGATGTGCGGGCGCTGAGTTATTGCGACCTGCAAACCATTCAGAGGGAGGACATTCTGGAGGTGCTGGACATGTATCCAGAATTTGCTGACCACTTCTTCACTAACCTGGAGTTGACTTTTGACCTCCGTGATGAAAACGCAAAGGTAATTTGAATAAGGCTGGCCTCAACTCCTGCCTGTAATTATTCTGATCCAAGAGGCAGACAACTAGATTAAAGGCTTTTATGTAAAATCATTCTTATGAGTTCTGCTTTAGATATTTAGACATATTTCTGTAATCCCCCATTTGCTGGAACACTAGAGTGAGAAAGTATTAATCACTAAAGGATGACATTATAGACACAGGACATGATGTGTCCTTATGAATTAAGTGAAACAGCAGCATTATGTGTGTGTGAATCCACGCTAGCCATTTGTTTCATTTATCTTTTAAAAAGAGAGCTGGGAGTTCACTTTGTGTTGACCTTTTGTTATTTATTCAGAGAATTGGAAAGGAGAGAGGGACACAGAACAGAGGAGACACATGAGAAGGGCCTGCTAGTATTACAACAAAAACAGCTGAGACATGGTGTTCCAACAAGACAGGCAGGAGTTTATGTTGCTTAAATTGTAAGTGGACGGGTTCTCATATAGCACTTTTCTACTCGAGCACTCAAAGTGTCTTATACAACATGCCTCATTCATCCATTCACACAAGCACTTTTTTCTCCACCTAAGTGCTTTCTATCTAACATTCACACATATTCACACTCCAACAAACAACATCAGAGAGCAACTTGGGGTTCAGTGTCTCACCCGAGGATTGGCACGCAGACCGGAGCAGTCAGGAATTGAAACACTGTCCTTCCAATTAGTAGATGACCTGCTCTGTCTCCTGAGCTACGGCCACCTTAGTTACACAAACTTGTTGGTCTGCCACCTACTCATTTTTTTTGCTACTAACATTTTTACTTCTAGAGAAACAGGGGTTCCTGGCTCATCCACTTCATGTGCATTATTATATGTCCTCACTTTTTACATGCTTCTGTCTGATTATACATTATCCCTTTACAGACGACCTACCCACAAGCAATTGATTCCAGCGTGGATGATGCCAAGTGTCGAAGACGGGTCTCATACAAAAGAAAATCCTCCACAGGTCAGCTTTATTCACAACAGCACTACTGTTAGTGGTTTTAAATGGGTAACCCAACAATCAGCTTACACATGCTGCTGTTTACTGTTCTGCAAAGTCTTCCCATAGCAATTCCATTTATTCAGCCAGCTAACATCAGTCCTTCTGCACCTTCATATAATTAAACCTCAGAGACATAGTGTCAAAACAGATACGTGCCCTGGATGGCATTATCTTGGCCTCCAGTGAAGTAGTGTGAAGACCTTCTTTAACCCTCATATGTGTACCCCAGGTACGCATATGAGGGTTAATCTGCACAATACTGAAAAAATTAGGAACTCACTGCACAAAAAGTCCATGTCAGCTATGCTTCATTCAACTCTTTGTAAAATCCAAAAATCAGTTTAAAATCCTCACAGAATCCTTCTGATCATTCAGGCCCCCTATCTGAAACACCTCATAGTACCATATTATCCTTACACAGTACTTAATAAGCTGGCTTACTTGTGATTCTTGGAGTTTCTAAAAGTAGAATGGGGGGGGGGATTTAACTATAAGGTGTAATGTGTCTATAAGTAGTCACATTACACATTACATATAAAAACAGAGATCCATCCATCCATCTGCTTCCACTTATCCAATTCAGGATTGTTGAGGGGTGGAGCTTATCCCAAGTGTCATAGGGTGAGAGGTTAGGCCTAGGTCTGATCATAAGTAAATAAAATATAGCAGTAGAAGTAGAAGTGATATTAATTGTTTATATTGTTGACACTCGCTTTGAAATTTACAAGTCTGCTAGTTTTTTTCACTGATTATAGGCACTACTTTATCTGTTGTGGAGCCTAAAGCTGTGCTGCAAGTATTCATTTTCTGACAGTTAATTCTGTTTAGTTATAGGAATGGGTTGGTCAGTTATTAGTTGATTAATTAGTGGCTCCACAGTGGAGCTGTTTACACATTCACCTAATAAGCAAAAAGTCCTTGGGTCAATCCTGGGAAGAGACACAAATCCCTTTGAGGTTGTGTCAGGAAGGGCAGCAGCCTGCTGTGGTGACCCTTTCTAAGTAAGGGAGCAACTGAAAGTAACTTTTATTAATTAGCAGTCAGAATTTCATCCAAGCAACGGCAACTTTAACCACTTATGTTTTGAAATTTTACTAAATGATTAAAGCTTGGGTCAGCGTAATCAGAGAGAAATGATCTTCAAAACCACGATCATTACATTACACCACCAGGTGGCGATCAGTTGACAGCTCAGCTTCTCTCTTAACTCGAGTGTCCGGAACATATGGCCGCAGACCTGATGATATGATTACAAAATCCATCATCTGCCTGTGACCTAGGGTGTCCTGGTGCCACGTGCACTTACAGACATCCTTATGTTCGCACATTGTGTTCATTATGGACAAATTGTGAATTGCACAGAAGTCCAGTAACAGAATCTCACTGTTGTTTCCCGCGTGAGCATCTAAGTCTCCCAGTAGAACAATGGAGTCACCAGATGGAGTACCCTCGAGCAGCCCACCCAGCAACTCCAAGAAGGTTGGGTATTCTGAACTGTCATTCAGCACTTACGGTAAGTGCAAATGACAGTTCAAGACCCGTTACCTGGCTAGAAGGCGCAGGGAAAAAACGCTTTCATCCACCCATTTACAAACTCTGAGGGACACGTAGCAAGCCAAGGGGATACAAGGATACCCACCCCAGCCCGCCACCTCTCACCGGAGGGCAACTCCAGACTGGAACAGAGTCCAGCCGCTCTTCAGGAGAGGTGTGCGTCTGAATCACTCTTTCTCTGGCTCCTCACCCAGGACAGAAAAAAAGAGCACGGAGAGACTATGAACAACAAATGGGACCCATGGGGATTGAGAACATGGGAGCAGAGAAGTGTTCAGTGCATCATGCGAAGTTCCCCAGCAGCCTAAACCTATAGTAATATAACTGGTTCAGGGCTTTCCAGATCCAGCCTTACCTCCCAGCCTTACCTAAAGCTTATGCTTTATCATAAAAGAGGAGTGTGAAGCTCAATCTTAAAAGTAGAGAGGGTGTCTGTCTCCTGAACTCAGACTGGGAGCTGGTTTCACAGAAGAGGGATCTGATAGCTGAAGGCTCTGCCTCCCATTCCACTTTCAGAACCACGAATGAGTCTGCAGAATGAGAGTGACGTGCTTTGTGGGCATAATATGATACTAAGAGATCTTTACATTATGATGAGCCGTGATCGGTAAGGACTTGCTACATGAGAAGGATTTTAAACTACATTTTGATTTTAAGTCATGAAATTTATAGTGTGATCACATCAACACTGAGTCAGATTCTTGAATCACTAACTCTGGTTCAGTTTGTTAGACTCATTCAACACAGACTTTTTGCAATCATCCCTGCTTTTCAGAGCCACCTTTGTTACAGCCCCAGAGGGCCTGTGTATTATGTAGATAAACACAGCAGGCTGCCTGATCTCAGACAGCAGGGAGGTTTCCAGACGATATCACTCAGTGTGTCTGAGCAGGAGTGGCCCCCACCGTGGGATCTGTTGTAATTTGACTTCTAACAGCCAGGAGACTTGGGACATGAAGACAGAGTCTCCGTGCAGCAGCACTCAGCAGTTTGGCTTCAATTCAGGCAAATCTATTTGGTCACCATGGTTACAAGCCTTCTGAATACAGTGTCATCATCTCCTAATATAACGCAAGTGAGGACAGAGAATGCAGCTGACAGTCCATTTCACAGTCCAGCAGCTGGCATATCATGCCTGCATCCATCAGGTGTGAAGGTTTAGATCTCACTTCAGTTTAGTGAACAAGAGTGTTATTCCATTACTGCTGAACAGGTTTCGTGGGTAAACACACGTTTGGAACATAATATGATATAATTCATAACTAGACTGTGCTTTAACATTGTTTGTCCTCACTTTAATCCCAAAGCAAGACGATTGCCACTGTTGTCAGAGATAATGAGGCAACCCCGACATCCCCAGAGGAAGACAGTGTTCCCCCAGCAGATTTCCTGACTGCGCTTTGTGCCCATAGGCTCCCACAACAAGGAGGCTACGGTCACCTACTGCGACACCAAGCAGACGAGGCAGGTCTACGCTTCCTCAGCAGCTGAAGAGAGGAGAGAGTCTGCTGAGGAGGGAGAGGAGGATGAGGATGAGGATGAGGAGGAAGGCAGGGAGGAGGAAGAGGAGCAGAGGCCCTTGTGTTCTGGCGTGCTGGGCTACCCGGTGGTAAGGGACCACACCCTGGGCCTTGGGTTGAGCAGTTCTTCCGACGCACAGGCTGGAGACAACACACAGAACCAGGAATATAAAGGTGACAGGAATGTCCTCTGTATTTGTTCCTGTAAATAAAGAGGGCATTTTCATTCTTTTATTTAGTAACAGGGGATTGATTTTTGGTTCATGGATAAAAGAGCAACTTCTTTCCTATCATTCAAATAGATTTTTCTGTTTTTACCCAAACATCAAAGGAGCACCAGAAACATCGGTGAAATCACTGCAATTGTTTTAAACTCACACACGAATTCCTGTAAATCTGCATTTCCTCCTCCGAAGTTTGACACCAGAATAAGTAAATGGCTCAGATGTTAATGTAGAAGAATTCCAAAAATACCAGGAAAAAAGCCTCAGGAGAGGAATGTCACGCCTATTAAAAATCCAGACAACTATTATGTGTCACAATAGTGAAACCTAAAACCCACTCGGTAATAAAATGAAAGATGATCGTAGGTCAAGACCAAACTGCAGGTTTTGCTGGAAACAAAAGGTAAAATAATGTTGAAGTTACTGTATTGACTTTAAATTTAGACTAAACAAGCAAACAGTTACAGAATCCTCCTGTGAATTCCAGTGCAGCTCAAACAGTAGGAGTAACATGACTGAGCAGTTTCCACATGAACAGCTGCATCTGGGAGGCATCCTCACTTTCACAGTCTTCCTGTTACTATGTGTAGAGCACACCAGTATGTGTCCACGCTTGACTTCATGTGACCTCCAGTCTCAGTAGGCAACTGCAGTCACCTTAAATCCCCCATCAAATCGTTCAGTATGAACACAGCTCCAGCACAAACAAACATGCACGCGCGCACACACACACACACACACACAGGGCTCTCCTGTATTTTAACTGCCAAGTCAAACTCAGCAGGATTCTACACTGACATGGGAAAACTGTGTCAGCGTGTTGATTTGATAATATACCATAATTCAGATGTTACAGCTGTAAGAGGATTTCTGCTGGAGAGCAGTGTGATATTGATTCCTATAAACAGCCCAGCAAGAGCAATGCACAGGACATGTCAATTTAATCTCCAGCAGAAACCCAAAAGGAGAGGAAGGAAAATCCCACTGAAGTTGTCATGCGTGCCAGGGTCAGATGGGTGTTTACTCTCTAGCGTAGGTGTCGGGATTCAGAAGGTGGTAAGCTGTTCAGAGCTTAGTAAAGCTAAATGATGAGAAGGCACCGCACAGGATAATGCTTCCCCTGAGGCACTGGACTAATAACACAGATCATTTATTGTGTACGCATGTGTATGTGCATTCACATCTGCTTATGTCTTTCCCTCCAGAGCTCCACCCTGACAAGTGGGTGTGTCAGCGTCCCAGTGAAGGTGCAGAGGAGTCGACCCAGTGTCAGGAGACGCCAGCCGGGGAGGATGACAGTGACACAGAGCTCACCTATGGAGAGGTGGAGCAACGTCTAGACCTGCTGCAGCAGCACCTCAACAGGTGTGCAGGGGCAAGAGGGCGGGGAAAGATTCTGAAACAGCATATTGGTCTTGTCAAACCAAAGCACAGCAAATGCTCTTTGCTTCTTTAACACTCAGGAACACATTTGATACATTCAGCTGCTCTTCACCTCTGCTGCAGCCTAGAGGCTTCAGGCAACTTTAACAGCTAAAGGTAGATCAATAGTGAATTTCTGAAGGCCGATATAATAACAGTAGGAGGAAAAGGCCAATTAATCAGTTAATGCTACAGCTACTGCCATACTATAATTGTCTGCAGTCTTTTTTAAGCTGGTCAGAAGCTGAGGCTGAAGCTGAAGTTCCCCAGAAAACTTGACATTGACCAGCCAAAGTCTGCTGATACCCATAGTTGATAAAACATACCAGCAAATAGGGCAAAGGGTTTAATCAGTTGATTTCTATTAGCCACTATTAGCATATTAAACCCCATTTGAAATCAGAATTGTCATTAGCTGAATTACCTTGTGTTTAATACATTTTTCCCATCCAGCAAAACCTGTTAAAAAAAAAACAAGACAACTGTGCCGGTGTATGAACAATGCCAAGATTTGGTTAAAAAAAATAGAGACTCATCAGCAAACATCAGAATGATGATCCTTTGTGTCTGACTTTGGTTGAAAAGTGAAAGCATAACTTCCACCTCGACACCTCTGCAAACAAATTACATGACATAGAACCTTTTTGCTTTTATACTTGGGTAGTATGGGGGCCTAGCCTGGGGACCCTTACTGAATGAATGCCCTGGCCAGGATTCAAACTCCCAACTTATTGTTTCAAAGATGGTAGTCTTGCCACTACACACATATAACTGAAGCCATACCAGCATGGCTTAACAAGGTTTGTGTCCAGTGTTGAGGAACCAGGGCATATTGACAATAAGTGGGCTACTGGAACAAGGATATGGCACAAGTGGTCGAAAGATGAGAAGAGGGAATGGTTGGAATGCTACTACACATGTAACCACAGTGAAAGGAGTTACATGAAGAGGATGAGGGACCTGTGGATTCTTTGACACCCAGCATCTAGACTGACATTGAAACAACTAGTAGCTCCATTTTCCAACATCTGCAAGATGGAACTGCTATCACAACTAAAGACTGATGGGGTACAACACGGCTACGGCAAGGGGGAGCCAGGACGTCAGGTCAGGGGGGACATATCATCACCATCCCCACATTCCGAGATTGGATACCAAGCCCCAAGAACAACTGGTATGCTGAATGCCAAAGAAGCTGACCTGAAAGAGAAGATCATGGCTAAGCTTGAAGCCTGGACCCTCTGTGGCTGATTACCGTGACTATGTGAAGTACCCTCTGAAAGCCTGCAGGACTACAGACAATCCCTACTTGCCTATAAGATGCCCAAAGGAGGAGAAGGAAGTCACTGACATCAAGACAAGAAAGCTCCTTACCATGCATGGAGGGTTTCACCCCAAATCCAGCACCCTGAGACTGTACACTAAGTGGAAGACAAGAGGCCGAGGACTAGTGCATGTCAGAACCACCATCCTGGATGAAACAACAATGCTCCATGCTATCAGAAAGATGGCCACAACTGATCACGTACTTACCGAATACCTCAGCCAGCATAAACCCGAGAAGGAAGAGGAGCAAGAACAGGAACTGTCATAGAAGGACAGTGGCTGATATCAAAGAATTCTACCAATGGCTAGACAAAGTTGGGCTGAAAGATACCACAGAGGCACTCATCATGGCAGCAGCACAGGAAAAAGCTCTAAGCACAAGATCAATAGAGGTGGCAGTCTACATACCAGCACGTGTTGTATAAGTGCTTTGAGTGCTCACTCAGAGTAGAAAAGAGCTATATAAGAACTAGTCCATTTACCATTTACCATTTACATAACAGCAGGATGCAAGATGCTAGCAGGCAGGGCATATATGGAACACCATATCCAAGTGACTGATAATAGTATACAGGAGCATCTGTGCCAAGGATGGCTTGGAAGTCCCAAGGTCAAAATGGGATATGCCACCAAGGGTGAATGAGAATGACCGAGTTAAGATCATGTGGGACTTCCAGATACAGATAGACAAACTGATGATGGCCAACCAACCAACCGGAGATAGCAGTTGTGGACAAGCAAAAGAAGAAGACTTGAAGATAGATGTTACAACACCAAGTGACAGTAACATCAAGAAGGAACAGGAAAAATGGTGAAATACCAAGAGGTAGAGAGGATGTGGAAGGTGAAGGCAACAGTGGTCCCTTATGATAATCAGAACACCCCCAAACAGGAAGAGTGGCTCCAGCAGATTCCAGGAACAACATCTGAGATCTCTGTCCAGAACAGCTAAGATACTACACAGGACCCTCCCAGGCCTCTTGTAATATAATGTAATGTACATATGCTATATATACAGTACCAGTCAAAACTTTGGACACACTTACCCATTCATATGAATAGGGAAGTGTGTCCAAATTTTTTGACTGGTACTATATATATATATATATATATATATATACATAAGGTACTTGCAGAGAACTGAAGAAGCCTCTCGGATGAGAGGTGAAACATCTTCAAGAAACTTAAAGAAGTCCAATCACCTTTTTCAAGCTCCAGAGATGATTTAAATATATAAACAGTACCAGTCAAAAGTTTGGACTTCCCTATTCATATGAATGGGTGAGTGTTTCCAATCTTTTGACTGGTACTGTATTTTTTTAAAGGCAGTATCCAGTAATATTAGTCAATCTGCAACCCCAATTCCACTATGTGAAATGTAAATAAAAACAATGCAAGGATTTGCAAATCTCATAAACCCATATTTTATTCACAATAGAATATAGAAAACACATCAAATGTTGAAACATGTTACTATTATGAACAACACTGGCTAAGTAATTAGGTTAACTGGCAAAAGGTCATTAACACAATCTCTTGAGAGGCAGAGTTTCTCTGAAGTAAGGAAAATTGTGAAGACTTTAAATATCTCATCATCGTCTACTTCTTTCGGTTGCTTCATTTAGGGGTCACTGCAATGCCACCATCTCACCCTATCCCTAGTATCCTCCTTCTAACTTTGTCTCCAAACTGCTCAACCTGAGCTGTCCCTCTGATGTACTCATTTCTAAATGTGTTCATTCTGGTCACTCTCAACTAAAATCTTACGATCTTCAGCTCTGCCACCTCCAGCTTGGCCTCCTGTCTTTTGTTAATGCCATTGTCTCCAAACCATACATCACAGCAGGTCTTGCTATCATCTTGTAAACCTTCTCTCTTTCACTGTTACTATCCTTCTGTCACAAATCACACCTGACACTCATTTCCAGTTACTTTTCTTCACCTCTCTTGTATATTGTCCATTGCTTTGAATGGTTGACCCTAGGTACTTAAACTCCTCTACCTTCACTACATACCGCTCCTTGCATCTTCAGTTACTCCTATGTTTCTAGCAATACGTAACTGAGTCCAAAGGCCACACAACAT